>JARYGA010051668.1:0-40479 GCA_030545235.1 Helianthus tuberosus | reverse complement strand
CAATGTATGAATATCATGGAATGACCCTTGGACACGTTTGTTAGAGTAGAGAGTCAATGTGTTATGTGCTAGATGATTTATGTGTTATGCATGATGATGGTTGAGTTGTGTGGATTCGAAACGAGATGACTATTAGTATATGCCCTATTTATACGGCATTTGACTAACGAAAGTCGATTATTGTATGAATGGAAAGAAAATGAATGTTTGTATGTATGCTCACATAAGCTAACAATGTTGTGAACGTAATGATATGTAAGGAAGGAAATCTTGTCAATTGACTCAAGCATGGATGGCTATCTGGTCAAGAGGAAGCAAGGAGGCACGCATGAACATGGATGCTAAAGGTAAATGATTTTCGGAATCACTTCTTATTTTATAAATGAAGTTTGGTATATTGTATATAAGGAACCATGTAAGAAGTTACGGGTAAGGGTAAGTACCAAGGTAAGTTCATATGAACTTAGTCTATCCTTAATGTAAATTAAGATGATAGTTTCATCACGTTAATGGAATGTTCATGAGGTTAATGGAATGTTCATCATGTTACTGAAATGTTCACCATGTTACTGAAATGTTCATCATGTTACTGAAATGTTCATCATGTTACTGAAATGTTCATCATGTCATTGAAATGTTCATCATGTTACAGAAATGTTCATCATGTTTCGGAAATGTTCATCATGTTACTGAAATGTTCATCATGTTACTGAAACGTTCATCATGTTATTGAAATGTTTATCATGTTAATGGAATACTCATCATGTTAATAGAATATTCACCATATTAATGAAATGTTCATCATGTTAATGGAATGTTCATCATGTTAATGGAATGTTCATCATGTTAATCGAATGTTCATCATGTTAATCGAATGTTCATCATATTAATGGAATGTTCATCACGTTAATGGAATGTTCATCATGTTAATGGAACGTTCATCATGTTAATGGAACGTTCATCATGTTTGTTGGAAGTTGGTCGGTTATGTTTATTTGTAACTGCATCGATTTTTATTGATATGTTTGTAGGTAAGGCTTAACTTTAGATGCTTGCGACGTTAAAAATTTGATATTTGAATACGAATAAGTGAATGTGACTTGTATGCATGTATGTAGATATGGAGCTGTAGCGTGTGTAAGTAGTGTGAACTTGTATGTACGCACATATGAATGGGATACGTATGAATGTACTTAGATATATGAATGTGTATACGCGTGTTGTAATCTAATGATTGTAGATCACTGGTATACGTATATGTGAAGATGTGGGCTTTCAACATGTTTGAGATTACGTATTCTTAACCATGTTACTATTGACAATGAAATGAAGTGTAGGTATGGGAATGTCGGACTCTTGAGGATTTGATGTCGGACTCGGGTATATAAAAATTGAGAGGATGGTTCAATGGAATACCTTACATAATTAGAATGCGATATAGCCTTTTAAGTATATGTTTCAAATTATATATGATGTCACCATGTACTAACGTGTTGGTTATATATGGTGACCGCATGTTAGTCAGATATTCATGATGGACAAGTGAACGAGGGTCGAGTCGAAGATCATAGATTGTACGGGAAAGTGGTCACGTTGATTGTAACTATTTGTTAACATAGTTACATTAAATAAATGGTCAATGATGTATTTATGTTAAAAAGGGTTGACCTAAATGGTATTCAAGTGTGTTAGAGCAGGTAAAAGAAAGAAATTTTACGGTTCATTTTCCGCTGCGTCGTTTTGGGTAGAGTGATAAGGGTCTTACAAGTTGGTATCAGAGCCCTGGTTTGAGGGAAATCAAGTATGAGGAGGTAAATACTTGGACTCAAACCTGTATGCTCTTGTGACAAGGAACCCGTATAATCCGAGACTCGATCAAGATCTAAGGGTAGAAGCAAAGGTAAGTATGTACATAAGTATGTATTTGAAGAAAACTAACAGTATGTTATATGTAAGGTAAGCATAATTGCTTGGAGATGATGATCCGTGAATGCGGTCTAGGACCGACACCAAGGCATGTGATGAGACAAATTGACCCCAAGTACATAAATTTAACCTGTGGGTGCATGTAAAGGTAAAATCTATCCAGTGAAGGAAAATTTTAAAAAGAAATATAATAATAGAATGGTAATGAAGTTTTGAATATGTTACACGTGCTGAAACCTAATTCTTCGGACATAAGTGACGATTACACGAAGATACGAAACTAGTATGTGGATTGTGTACCTGGCCAGTACACAAGAACGTATGACGTTCGTGAGACCGTGATAATGGTTACAGGTATGTCCGTTAGAATTAGGTAGTAGGTGGGCGTGAGGGTGAAGGGAAATGTAAGACTTTCAAGTTTCGAAAGTACCAAATACACATGAGAAAGTATGAATGGTATGTTAGAATCCGCGAGACGGATTCGAAACATGAAAGGAATTAAAGCATGAATGATATGTTAGAATCTGCGAGACGGATTCAAAACATGAAAGGAATGAAAGTATGAATGATATCTTAGAATCCGTGAGACAGATTCGAAACATGAAAGGAATGAAAGTATGAATGATATGTTAGAATCCGCGAGACGGATTCGAAACATGAAAGGAATGAAAGTATGAATGATATGTTAGAATCCGCGAGACGGATTCCAAACATGAAAGGAATGAAAGTATGAATGATATGTTAGAATCCGCGAGACGGATTCGAAACATGAAAGGAATGAATCCGCGAGACGGATTCCAAACATGAAAGGAATGAAAGTATGAATGATATGTTAGAATCCGCGAGACGGATTCGAAACATGAAAGGAATGAAAGTATGAATGATATGTTAGAATCCACGAGACGGATTCGAAACATGAAAGGAATGAAAGCATGAATGATATGTTAGAATCCGCGAGACAGATTCGAAACATGAAAGGAATGAAAGTATGAATGATTTGTTAGAAACCGCGCGACGGATTCGAAACATAGAATGGAACGAATGATAAGAATAAAAAGTTCGAATGTGTAAGTAATTACAGACTAAGCAAGTAAATATTCTTTAAAAAGCGGATATTATCCAAGTTATGTCTTAAACTTATATATATATATATATATACAAATATGTTTGTATGCAAGAGTGGTTAAAGAAACGAATGAGTCATGCGGGTCAAATGGTAATCGCCATTTAAACCATGTATTTAATGTTTTATTTTGACAAGTTTTATGCTTATAGTTAAGCGTAATGAATGGGCATGCATTGTCATAATTGGAAAGGAATAACCATTGTAAGTTATGGATAACGAGTCAAAGGTTTTGATTCGCGCAAGGTATGTACAAAGGTTATGTTTTCTTTTAAGAAGGGGCTTATAGCTCGACTAGAGAGGGATATGCTAGAAATGGGTAGCTGGTAAACATACGGTCAGAATGTATTTTACAATTGGATTTTGAACAGTTAAACAAAGTGAGTGATAGTTATTAAGCAAGTAATAGTAAAAATTAGCATGAAGTATTTGATCTACTATGTAGGTAAACCGATGAAAGCTATTGTAGTAGTAAGAAACCTTAGTTGAAAGAAATAAGCTTTGAGCAAGTTACGTGATAGATATATTACTAAATGACTCTTGCGGGTCAAAATGAATGACGGGCTACGACCCGAACGATAACTTAAGTATGGACGGGAAGGGTAAGTTTTGCAAGAAGTACTGAAAGGATGTATTAAAGTCCTTGTATGTAAGCATGAATGGAAATAAGTACAATCGTGTACTTCATTATATCCATGATAATTAAGAAACGCCAGTTTGATCTTGAAAGGTCAACTGTAAAGGGTCGGTGAAATAATTAACAAAATGAAAGAATTGTGGGTGTTAAAAACACTAAACAAAATAAATTGGAAATAATGTAATAATGACAAGTACCGATGGAAAATGCTACCTTTGATGCTAGGCTTGTTGGCCATGTACATTTAAACAAGATATATTTGGAAAAGAATGTACACGATGCGGAAGCTCATCTCATGGATGGGCGAAGTTAGTTTAGTTCAGACTTGACTCATGAAGAAGTGGGCCAATCTGGATCACGGATTGATGATTTATGCAAGAAGATCGAGGTTAGTAAAATGTATAACTCATGTTGGATAGGTATGAATTGGTAGATTGAATACGACATACGAACTAAGAAAATGAATGATAGGATAAATATGGTATGGTATGAAGTGTTTGACTTTTAACAGTCAACATAAGGAGAAATTTATGTCATATAAAAGAAATCTCGAAATGCCTCGAGTGAAAATTTCAAGTATTGGTTAAACGCTCGTATGATGAACTTGCACGACATAATTACTTATGTAAAATAAATAGTGCGTGAAGAGGATGGAGAACAAAGTGACATGAATGAAATGATTCGATGTTAAACCTAAGGGCGTGCATAGTACAAGTAATGATAGCAAACGTTGAATGATGCTTAGTTCTCACATCAAGTACAAATAAGTAAATATGAAAAGGGTAGTTTTGTTGTAGTATTAATAGATCATTGAATATTCATAGTATGTGCATGATGTTATGTTGATCCCTCATATGAATATGAAAGTAAGTAGAAGGAACGTTAGTAATGAAATGTTATGGTTCGCTCAAGATTAATGAGAATGAAATAATAACTACCTAGAGGTAGTGACAACCCCAAATGAATGTTGGTAATATGTGAATATACACGGTTTAAATTACCAAGTGCTAATGAAAGTACTCGGAAGGAATGCTAATCATAGAATACCGAAGTAAACTCACGATAAGTAATCATGTGGCAAACGTTAGAATGAAATATCATGTATGGTACATGTGTGAGATAGGAATTATTTGATTCACTATGATTGGCGAATGTATGAAAGTCTGATACTTTGTTAAGAAGATAAGAATAAGACCTATATGGATGGTTATGCATGAATACTACCTCTTTAAGGAGTCACAAATGTTCTCGTGTTGTAGTAAGCATCTTGAATGAATTGATTAAAAAGTAGGAATAGAATTGGTCTATTAAAAAACAAGAAAGGTTTCGGGGGCGAAACCTCCTTTAAGGGGGGTAGACTTGTAACGCCCCAAAAATTTGAATGTTTATATTCACCATATGTTCCTATATGATATATCATGAAATAAACAACTAGGTTATGTAACCTAGTTAAGTGTATAGCAAAAACTATTAAAGAAGGAAAGTTGTGCCAATTATGTTTTAGTATCAAACAAGAGGGACTAAAGGTGAAGATTTTTGGGTGGAGTTCTAATTAAAAAGAAAACAAAATGCAGAATTTTGTGTGTGTATGTGTTTGTTACGTGATATGGAGAAAAAGAGGGAAGAACACCCTCTAAAACTAACCACAAATTCAGCAAATTAATGGAGCAATTGATGGTTGATCTAGTGCATGAACATCAATCTTTGATCACCTCTACTTGCTAAGCATAAGGTATGCTACAATTTATGATTTGGTAATTATTGATGAAATGGGTTGTGTTCAATTAGTGAGTTTATGTGAAATTAGAATGATAATGAATTAAAATCATCTCATGAAACATGAATCATGCTCGAATTTCGGATTACTTTGATGCTTTAATGAAAACCCACTTGTGGAAGTAATGTTATGAAGATGATGATGTTGCATGTGCTAAATTGAGTATAGTTTTGATATGTATTGTTTTGGTAAAAAATTACCGAAGCAATTAAGTGATCAAATTTGTTATGTGAGGTAGTGTGCTAAGAAAATGTGTTAAAAATATGCTGATTAAGTCATTTGTAAAAAACAGTTTCCAGGATACGGCTCAGGATATTGAGCTGTATCTACGATCAAACTATGAGCAAAAAGTAAAAGAGGGTGACATAAGATATACGAGGAAAGCCCTTGATCAATCCAGATTGTCGGCACAAAACCTCGGGGGCTGACAATCGCAGCTGCCTTGTTCTTCTTATTGCTTTAAATGTCAGGATACAGTGCAGGATATTGATCAGATCGCTAAGTGTTACAATGCTTTTTGTGAAAGTAAAAATTGCGAGAGAGTAAGTGTGAGAGAGTAATGAGTGTCGTTGTGATGTCCTATTCGATCTGACTTATCCACCTATTTATATCTAGCAAACGAAAACAAAATCTCCTATAAGTATGGGATGCCTTCGAATATTCCCTAGTAGCCGTTGGAGACCAGGTAAAGCAGGTTCAACGTCTTCCTTTGAACGACTTAGACCGAGTCTTCCGGGGAAAGGGTCCTCACGAACGTTACCAGCTTGGACTCGTACTCCTGCACATAAACCGTTAGTAATCCTCAGGATACCATTCAGGATGTTACCAATATCCTGAATCAGCATCCCGGGCATGAACATATATCATACAAGCAAGATATAATTTAAGTTATTATCCAGGATATAAGCTCAGAATTTCACCTATAACAATTGTCCCTGAAGAAACACTAACTAAATGGTCGGAACCGAGATAGTTAGGGGGTTTGAATCCGCATAAAAGGGTTAGCTCTCTCTCGGCTGATTCAGTTGCAACGGGATTTCTTCTCCGGTGATTCTGCAAAAAAGAACACCGTTAGCCTCGCCAAGGGGAGAAGAGGGTTCTCTCCTTGACCCGACTCCGGCGTGAGAATAAGTATTGGTAATGGAGAAGATAAGTATTTGAGAAGTGAGTGTGTTCTGAATTTATACCTGAACAGTTCTCTAATTTATAGCCGAGAGTTTGGGAGGGAAAATCTGTTATTGAAAAGATGACGGAATATACTAACGCCGTAGCGGTTATCTTTTCTTCCGTTAAATTCTTTGATCCTTTGTTAAGTTGCCTCGATCCGATGTGAATGCACACGGATCGTGGTTTGATCAATGGTTGGGGGGTTGCCACGTGGAAAGTAATTAAGTGGAGATTACTCTCCAATTGCATGCCTTTATTGTGATTTCAGGATTGCTTGTGGTGGTGACACGTGCCCAGACGGTTATAACCGTCTGGGTAGTGCACGATCGTATTTCTTTCTAGAAGATTACTGTTGTAATTTGGTGTGACACCTTGCTGTGTGGGCACAAACAAATAAATCCCAAGTCTGGGTAAAATAATATCCAAGTCTGGATATTTTAGGTGGAAGTATTGAACGAAGGATTTTGTTCCTTTGTTAAATGGGAGAAGGCGCAAGGATTCATGTTATCCTTTGGGCGCGCGACTGTAAGTTACTGATTGCTTTCTTCCTTTAGTAAGACCTATGCGCGGCCGCGCAAGGTTAAAAAGGTTAAAAAAGCCAGTTTGTGGTATGGTCTCAAATCCTTTTTATAAGGTTTTTGGGACCTTACCCCTTCAAGTCCCCCCAGTCTAGTGTTGTACTTATGCAAGTAAGTGGAGCACTGGACTTATGAGAGGGAAATGGTTTTTGGGCGCGAAAAGGTAAGAAAGCTTCTCTGAGAAGATTGGAGTTTGACAAAATGTGATATTGCAATTTATGCTCTGACGTGTAACGACGTCAGCTGGCAGTAAAGGTTGGTATTTTTTCCTTTTGTCTCGAGATCTGTAATGGCGCTTGTCAGTCTTTATTAATGAGGATATGACCCTGGTTCCTATAGCGCCGTTTGGATGTGATGTAATTCTGACAACTAATGATGAGTAGGTTTCTCCTTTCCCGAGGTTGAGTTCCTTTTGTATATATTCGTATTGTGTTGCTCATTTACTTCTTTAATTTGGGGAGAATGAAGATGAAGGGTTTGTATCGTACCCGCCGTCTTCACGATATCTTGAGTTTTTACGACGCTGCCGAGAGCTTGTTGCTGCTTGCTGATTCTCCGTCACCGCCTCCTACCGGAACTGGCAAGGTGACGTCTGCTGTTGGGTCTGTTGATGTCGATCGTCGTTTGCCGGAGGCTGATAATGAGACCGTTGTGTTGTCGGTTGAAGCTTTAATGGCTCGTTTCCCAACTCTCCGTCCGAGTACGTGTGAGTTGGTGTACCATCGTCGTTGGAAGAAACCTCCGGTGAACATGGGTGTTGAAGATGAACCTATGGTTGGTTAGGTTTGGGAGTTGTTCATCCCTTCTTTTGATTGTATATATAAGTCTGTTAGCATAAACTCCTTTTTTGAAGATCACGGGTGTGGTCGTTGTTTGATCGTCCTGCTATTTTGTAGAAACAAGGTTTTTTGCTTTTGTGATCATTTTAGTTTCTAGAACTAAAATTTTGAAGATCATTGTCATGATCTTGTTTATGAAGTGTTTTTGTTACACTTAGTGATTTGTACACTGATAATGTTTTTACTTCGTACGTGTTTAGATTACAATATGTTGCATGTTTTTTAATTGCTTTTGGATAGGTAAGGCGAATGAGAGATGGTATTGTGCTCATGTTTGAACGTTTGTCTAAAAAGGCGTAACAGCTTGCCTTGTTTTTAGACTGTTCATGAGGTATACAATGTTTGACCATATTGTTTTCGCGCGAACCGAAGAAATTACATGCAATTTGTAATAAACAGTGAGATAAGTAAAAATAATGTTTGTATTGATAAGAGCGCAAGGCTTGTGATATAAGACATAATAAAGAAATACATTGCCTGTATGTTCTTTCCGCTTTTGAAGAGTTGGTTCATATGTAACACCTGCGCAACTGTTGTGCGTTCCAGGTGCGGGGGACTAGGGTCCCATCGATCCTTTTTAGGGTATATGCCCCCTTGCCTAGGACCTCGTTAATGACGTATGGTCCTTCCCATCTTGGCGCTAATTTGCCCGGCTTTTCAGCATTTGAAGCTTCATTATCGCGCAAGACAAAATCCCCGGGGACAAACGTGTAGACGCGGACGCACGCATTGTAATATTTCTCGAGCTTGGATTTGTACCTTGCTTCTGTTATCGCGGCGTTCTCGCGCCTTTCTTCCAAGAGATCTAAATCCATTCTTCGCTCTTGTTCATTGTTCTGTGTTTCCATGGCTATCATGCGCGGTGATGGTAACCCTATCTCGGCTGGAATGACGGCCTCAGATCCATAGACTAGACTGAACGGAGTCTCGCCGGTGCTAGTCTTTGGCATTGTTCGATGTGCCCAGAGGATGCTGGGAAGTTCGTCAACCCACCCTCTGCGCGCTGTCCCGAGTCGCGCTTTTATGCCGTCAACGATCTGTTTGTTTATACTTTCTACCTGTCCGTTTGCTTGAGGATGCGCAACGGAGGCAAAGTTATGTTCGATCTTCATTTCTTTAAACCATTTTTGAAGATCTTCCGCAGCGAAGTTTGTACCATTGTCGGAAATAATGCGCAATGGTAATCCAAACCTGCAAATGATATGTTCCCATATAAATTTGCGGATTACCATTGCTGTTGTTGAGGCCAAAGCTTTAGCCTCCACCCATTTTGTGAAGTAATCTACCGCGACGATGATGAACTTTACCGCACCTGGCGCGTCAGGAAATGGTCCGACAAGATCGATGCCCCACTGTTGGAATGGCCAGGCGGAAGTAACGGGAATTAGTGGATTTTTGGGTCGGAGTGTCTTTGGTGCGTGGCGTTGACATGCTTCGCATCTTCTTAACAGATCGACTGCATCCATGTGCATTCCTGGCCAATAGTATCCAGCGCTCATTATTTTTGCCACAACCATGCGCGGTCCCGCGTGTATCCCGCATAATCCTTCGTGGATTTCTCTGACAAGGTACTGGGCGTCTGTTTTATCGACACAGCGTAGTAATGGGCCCATGAATGATTTTCGGTAGAGGACGCCATCCGCCATTTCGTAATTTACTGCCTTGTGTTGTATTTTTCGAGCTTCTGCCTTTCCTTCCGGTAGTTTTCCGTGCTGGAGGTATAAGATAATTGGAGACATCCAAGATGGATCTCCCATTTCTATGACGTTTACTTGCTTGAGATGAATGGAAGGATTGGACAATACCTCTATGCGTACTTCCTTTGCTAAATGCTGAAAGCTGGTAGCAGCTAGCTTGCTTAGCGCGTCGGCATGTTTGTTTTCGCTTCTGTTTATGTGATTAACTTTGAATGTTTGAAATTGACTGATTAACATCCGCGCTTGTTCAAGGTACAACGCCATAGCTTCTTTTGCATCGTAATTGCCATTAACTTGCTCGGCTACCAGTTTTGAATCGACATTAGCTTCAAGATTTCTTGCCCCCATTTTCAATGCTAAGCGAAGACCTGCCAAGAAGGCTTCATATTCAGCTTCGTTATTCGTGCTTTTGAAATCTAAGCGTATAGCATATGTGAGCTCGTGGTTGTCTGGGCTGATTAATCGGAGACCTGCCCCTGCTCCATCGTCATTGGAAGCACCATCTGTGTGTAAGGTCCAGACTCTGTCGTCAAAAACAGGTGTTGAGTTCTGGATTGCCTCACATTCTTGTATTTTATCGATAGGAACTTCAGTGGCGAAGTCTGCTAGAACTTGCCCTTTGATTGCGGGTCTTGGTCTGTAGAAAATGTTGTATCCTCCCAGTTCAATTGCCCATTTGGCCAGTCGTCCCGCTACATCGGGTTTGGATAAGATCTGGCCTAAGTGGTAATTGGTAAGAACTGTGATGACGTGACCCGAGAAATACCTGCGTAGGCGTCGGGATGCATGTACTAGTGCTAGGACTAGCTTTTCTATCATTGAGTACCGAGTTTCCGGACCGGTAAGCATTTTGCTGATGTAATAGATTGGAGTCTGGATATTCTCGCGTTCTACCATTAATACAGCACCAACCGCTACTTCCGCGGCAGATAGATATAAAATTAGTGGCTCTTTTTCTTTTGGTGCTGTCAATGTTGGCAGCTGAATTAAACATTCTTTCATTTGTTTGAATGCAGTTTTCGCTTCAGATGTCCACTGAAAGTCAGTTTTCTTTGCGCAGTTTCGTAGCGTGCTGATGAATGGATAAGATTTTGCTGCGTGATTAGCCAAAAATCTGTTCAAAGCCGCTAGGCGTCCAGCGAGCCTTTGCATTTCCTTAACTGTTGCGGGTGACGGCATTAGCTGAATAGCCTGCACCTTTTCTGGATTTACTTTAAAACCATCTTTTGTGACAATGAATCCCAAAAATTTTCCTTCTTCCATACCGAAAGAGCATTTAGTTGGGTTGAGTTTTAGACTCACGCTGCGCAAGGAATCGAATGTGCGCTGAATATTGTTAAGCATTGTGCCTTCCTCATGGCTCATGATGACGAGGTCATCCATGTATACTTCGACAGTCTTGCCAATATCATCTTTGAAAATTGTATCCATTAGGCGTTGATAAGTTGCGCCTGCGTTGCGCAGACCGAACGACATTTTGGTATAACAGAAAATACCTTTATCTGTGCGGAACACCGTTTTATCTTCGTCTTCTTCTTTCATCTGGACCTGATGATAACCCAAGAAAACATTTCCATCTGAATGATGCTAGAGAATCGACTTTTTTGTCTATCTCTGGAAGCGCGTAGCAATCTTTTGGGCATGCTTTATTCAGGTCTTTGAAGTCGACGCACATTCTCCACCCGCCACTATGCTTTTGTACCATCACTGGGTTGGCTACCCATGTATGGTATTTTACTTCGCGCAAAATTCCTGCATTAAGTAACTCTGCTACTTACTCGTCCATTGCTTTTGCTTTCTCTTCACTGAAGCTGCGCCTCCCCTGAGCAACAGGTTCTACTGATGGTTTGAAGTTTAGACAATGTTGCGCGATGTCGCGTGGAACTCCAGTCATGTCTGCTGGGCACCAGGCAAATATATCTTTGTTGTTAGACAACAATTCTTTCAGTTGTATGCGTGTTGCTGGGGAAATGGCTTGTCCTAGCAGAATGGTCTGTTCTGGATATTCGTTGTTTAAAACCCATTTCTCTGGTTCGTTTGGTGCCGAAGGTTTGACTACCTTTGCTGGTGGTTCGTCGTCTACGGACATGACTTCTTTGCTTGAATAAAGAATTGCAACTCCGGTTTCTGTTGGAAATCCACAAGCAGCATGTGGAATGGAAGTGATCATGCTAAATTCCCTTTGTGACCTTCTCCCGAGCAAGACATCATGACGTGATGTCGCCGGCATGACCATGAAATTGACCGTAACTGTTCGTGAATGTTCGCCGTCTGATAAGATCACCGGGAAAGCGATTTGCCCTAATGGGAATACAGCTTCATTACAGAATCCAGTAAGGGGAAAATCGACTGGTTCTAGACGTGCTTTGTCTTCTGAATCAAGCTGTTTGAAGCACTGTTCGTATATAATGTCCATCGAGCTCCCTGGATCTATGAACATATAGTCCGTTCGATAATGACCGAAAATTCCAGTAATAAATACTGGTCGTTCTTCCTGAGGGCCCCCAGGAACAACGGGAAATACGACTTGCTGTTCTCTCCAATGCTGATCATAATTTCGTTTATTTGGTCTCCGTGATGGACCTCCCTAAACCATGTGTATCTGTTTTTGATAACTGCTATATTGGCTGGATTGGATGTTCCCCCTATGTGGTGTTGGTGGGTCCAATATTGTTGTATCAATTTCTTTTTCAGATCTGATGTTTGGTAAATCAGATCTGGCGATTTGAATAATGATTGTGTTTAAGGCAGTTTGGCATCTGCTAAACCAATGTTCTGGAGTTTCTTCTACTAGTAAGTTGTTTCCGACGTTCGGTCGAGGACCGGGTTGTCGGTGAGATGACGAATTTTCTGCCATGTGTAAAAAACAGAAAACAGAATGAACTGAATCGAAACGAGGTAGAAACTAGAAAAACTGAGAAAACGGTGGGCACCAATGAAGAAACACTAACTAAATGGTCGGAACCGAGATAGTTAGGGGGTTTGAATCCGCATAAAAGGGTTAGCTCTCTCTCGGCTGATTCAGTTGCAACGGGATTTCTTCTCCGGTGATTCTGCAAAAAAGAACACCGTTAGCCTCGCCAAGGGGAGAAGAGGGTTCTCTCCTTGACCCGACTCCGGCGTGAGAATAAGTATTGGTAATGGAGAAGATAAGTATTTGAGAAGTGAGTGTGTTCTGAGTTTATACCTGAACAGTTCTCTAATTTATAGCCGGGAGTTTGGGAGGGAAAATCTGTTATTGAAAAGATGACGGAATATATTAACGCCGTAGCGGTTATCTTTTCTTCCGTTAAATTCTTTGATCCTTTGTTAAGTTGCCTCGATCCGATGTGAATGCACACGGATCGTGGTTTGATCAATGGCTGGGGGGTTGCCATGTGGAAAGTAATTAAGTGGAGATTACTCTCCAATTGCATGCCTTTATTGTGATTTCAGGATTGCTTGTGGTGGTGACACGTGCCCAGACGGTTATAACCGTCTGGGTAGTGCACGATCGTATTTCTTTCTAGAAGATTACTGTTGTAATTTGGTGTGACACCTTGCTGTGTGGGCACAGACAAATAAATCCCAAGTCTGGGTAAAATAATATCCAAGTCTGGATATTTTAGGTGGAAGTATTGAACGAAGGATTTTGTTCCTTTGTCAAATGGGAGAAGGCGCAAGGATTCATGTTATCCTTTGGGCGCGCGACTGTAAGTTACTGATTGCTTTCTTCCTTTAGTAAGACCTATGCGCGGCCGCGCAAGGTTAAAAAGGTTAAAAAAGCCAGTTTGTGGTATGGTCTCAAATCCTTTTTATAAGGTTTTTGGGACCTTACCCCTTCAGTCCCCAAAAAATGTTACTGTTTAGTATCCTGGCACTAACGGTTATATTTTTTTACGAATAACGAGGCAATTAAGAGATTAGACTCATGATGTGACCGTTTGTAACCGCGCAGCCTATATTTACTCATTGCTCCCCTATAACTTCTCATGCTTATCCCATTTAATCTTTACTAAAGAGTAAAAGGTAAATATTTCTCTCTCTCTATTCCATCTTCCTCTCTCATTCTGTTCAATATTCCGGCGACAATATGACAAGGCAAACAAGATCAAGCTCCGGTGACTCCACTCCCACATTCATCCAGCAGAATCTTCTCCAAGATCTGGAGAAGGAAATATGCACCTTTGATAGTGCACACTTGTCAGCTCTCAAATCATCCGGCATCTTCCCGGAAGGGACGGTGTTCCGGCCGTTTGACCGGGAAATCCGGTCGGACATGGTTTCCGACGAGTGGTTATGTTTCAATGCCTTTTCCTTTACCTTAGGATTGCAGTTTCCCTTTCCCGATTTCATCACTGATTTCTTTAATGTTACCAAAATCTGCTTCAGCCAGACAATGCCGATGCTCTGGCGAGTCTTGTCTGTTCTTGATCAGATCAAGAAAAATCATATCCCTGACCTTTCTGTTCATGACCTCCCGCTAGCATATCGGCTTAAATGCCATGGTTCCTGTAGATTTTTGTTCTATTCTACCTCCGGCGATCCACTGATACTTCGTGCCACCAGGAACGAGGAGAAATGGCAATCCAAGTTCTTCTTTGTAAAAAGAGACTCCATCCCTGGTGGAACGGAATATCCGGTGAAATGGTTGAGAAATGGTAGGATTTAGGGTTAAGGATGATCATGTCTTGTATCCTGCTTTATATCTTTGAGCTAACCATTTTTCTTTTATTGTCTTGTACACAGCTGATTTTAGGAAGCTTGCACCTCCCCTAGTTGATTCATAGAATAGAATTGATGCTATCAGACTCCTCCTAGAGGCTGAAAGAAGTTTTAACCCGTCTCCACCATCTCCAAGCCCTCTTTCTAGTGCAAACATGTCTGGTAAGGATCCTGCACGATATCCTGCATACATGTTTTTATTTGATATATTTAGGAAAAAAATTTACTCCCTGTATGCAGACTCCAGCAAAGTTCCAATCCTCCTTGATCTTGACAGTTACCCCACTCCAGTCATCGTCAAGAAAGAGGCTCCTGCTGCTACTAGCTCCAAGCCGCTCCCGGCCCCTAAGGCCAACCCAAGGACTCGTGCTTCCACCGCAAAAAAAGAGGAAAGGTTCCGAAGTCAGTACCCCAGGCTCGGAAGGGTTCTCTTATGAAGAACTCAACTTTTCTGACTCCTTAGAGCTGATGACATCCTTCCTTAACAAGGTAATATCCTGCGACTATATCCTGCACATATATCCTGATAGGATATCCTGATAGGATATCCTGGTTAATATATTTTAACTTATACCTAAATTTTAACGTACAGGGCCTCCAACATCTGCTCCACCTTTACACCGATGCTTGCAGCACGAATGCGTTTCAAGAGGCCAGGATCAAACAGCTCAAGACCACTGTTGCCGACCAAGGGGCCATCGCTGAGGTGAAGACTCGACATTACGAGGATAAGCTGAAGAAGGTCACCCAGGATGCTGAGATCAAACTGGCTACCATCCAAATGGAGCATGAACAGGCCATGGTCTCTTTCCGGGAAGGGATCAAAGCCTCTGCCATCGTTTCTCTGCTACAAGCTTGCATTAAAATGGCTTATGAGGCCAAGGAGACAGGCCTTGAATGCCCATCCTGGCCGGTTGAATCCTGGGTGGCGAAGCTGAAGGAGCTTGGAGGCAAGGCTGTGCCCCTTCCTGCTGAAACTGGCAAATCCTCTAAATCAGCAGAGGTGGTGGACAAGGCTGGAGATAAGAAGGATGCTGGGACGGATGCTGGCGAGGATACTGCTCAAGATGCTGAGAAGACGGAGAAGGCTGGAGAAGATGCCGCTGTGTGAGGGCATTCAGGTGGGCGATGATGGATGTATGTGCCAAGGCCGGTGCCCACTTTTTTAAATTTGATCGTTGGTTTGTAACCCTAGGACAATTTACTTTTTCTACACTTTACTTTTCCTGCATTTGAACAATATGATGGCCAAAGGTGGAGGGATCCTGAGTTTCAGGACGAAGCCCTTGGTCATCACCGTTAGTATGCTTTGCTTTTGAACAATATAACAGTTGGAGGTGGATGGGTCTCGGTTTGAGACAAAACCTTCAACTGTTAAGTAAATACGGTAAGGAACTAACCGTGCTCTTGGTGGATGGACCTTGGTTTGAGGTGAAGCCAAGAGCACAGCTTTTGGTATGTTAATAATATAACCTTCTTTTGGCTTTATTTCTGTTGTTACACCTTTACTGCATAAGTTTTATTTATGAAAACAGTTTTGTTCGAACATTTTTGGGAACACATTGTAAGAGTATCCTGAGAAATATCCTGCTCAGGATACTGACACATAATCTGTAAAAGTCAAGTTATCCAAACAAAAAGGAGAGATCATACCAGAGATTCTTAAAGAGTCAATTCCAATCTTCAATTATAGAAATGTCCCCAGTGCATACTTATAAGTTCGAATCCATCCTTTAAATTGTATGATACATGTCCCCTGTGTTCAACATGTTTGAAAGCTTAATATCCTAGGGATAAACCCTTAATATCCTGGGGATAAACCCTTAATATCCTGGGGATAAACCCTTAATATCCTGGGGATAAACCCTTAATATCCTGCGCTACAGGCGAGAGTGTACAAACTCCAAGACTTAGAAAGGTGAAAACCTTTAAACCTTAGAGAGTATGAAAACACCCTTTCGTGAGAGAGGGTGATCAATCCTCATATACCTTTAGGATCCAGGATATAGCCAATAGTAACGAAATTGTCAGCCACTTTTACATGAACTGGTCCCGCTACCTTGAACTATCCCTAGATAACTTGCGCTCCAGGCGGGGTGTTTAAACCCAATTCGTAAGAAAGGTGAATACCTTTAAACCTTTGAAGGGATTAGAATCCCTTATACGTGAGAGAGGGGGCCAGTCCTCTAATCCTTCGAGATACCCTGAGCGTATATCCTGGAGCTATATCCTGAAGCATATTCTGCAAAACAATCTTAAACTAAGGTGGGTGTTAGCTTGGCTAACACCCCTCCGATGCTTAAGTCAATATTGGGTTCAAGATAACAAACAAATTCAAACATATTTAAAAGAGGTAGAATACATACCATTCTGGGATAGAAATTAAATTCTATTCTTACTTGAAATATAGCTTTAAGTGTATAGCATTCCATGATCTTGGTAGCATATCCCCTTCCATACTCCTGAGTCGGTATGCTCCTTTTCCTGATTCTGACTCAACCTCATATGGTCCTTCCCACTTTGGAGCCAACTTTCCATCGGCAGGATTATTAGTATTTTGAAAAGCCTTTCTTAACACCCAATCACCAACTCGAAATCTTCTAGTCCTTATATTCTTGTTATATGCCCTGGATATCCTTTGTTGATATGCTGCCATCCTTAGCCTTGCTGCATCTCTCGTTTCGTCTACAGTGTCCAAGTCTTGACACAAAGCCTCAGGATTCTGCTTAGGATCCCGGAGTATAGATCTTGCCGTAGGTATCATCATTTCTGTTGGGATTACTGCTTCTGCTCCAAATACCAATGAAAATGGGGTTTGTCCAGTTGCATTCTTTACCGTTGTTCTATCAGCCCACAAGACAAAGGGTAGTTCTTCTGCCCATTTTCCTTTTTTAGCTCCTAGTCTTTTCTTCAAGTTGTTAACAATTATCTTGTTTGAGGATTCAGCTTGTCCGTTTGCTTGAGGATGTACCGGAGTAGACGTGATCATTTTGATTCCCCAACTCTTGCAAAAGTCAGTAGTCCTCTTGCTTATAAACTGGGATCCATTGTCACAAATAATTTCAGCTGGTACTCCAAACCTGGTCAGGATATTCCTCTTTATGAAGGATACTACTTCTTGGTCTCTAACTTGAACAAATGCTTCAGCCTCAACCCACTTAGAGAAATAATCCGTCATTGCCAGCATAAAGACTTTTCCTCCCGGAGCTTTTGGTAATTTCCCTACTATGTCCATCCCCCATTTCATAAATGGCCAAGGGGAAGCTATAGGATATAGTGGTTCAGCTGGTTGATGTAGTATGTTACTGTGCCTTTGACATGCATCACATCTTCGAGCATATTCTGTAGCATCTTTTTTCATTGTCAGCCAATAGTATCCTATTCTTAATACTTTTGAGAATAATGACCTGCCCCCAGTGTGGTTGCCACAATCCCCTTCATGTATATCTTGGAGCACTTCCTTAGTTTCAGGATCCTTCAAGCATCTCAGGTATGGACCTGCGAGAGATTTCTTATATAAAACATTATTTATAATGGTGAATCGCGATACCTTCATCCTGAATGCCTTAGGATTTTCGTCTTTAGGGATGTATCCTTCCTTGAGATATCTTATGATTGGAGTCATCCAGGATTCATCATCCTTATCAGGATCATGACCAGGATCCTGGATGCTTGTTACCTCCTTATCCTGAGCTTTGAAGGGATCCACAGCAGGATACAGTATATGAAGTATCGGTATTTGGGTTCCCTCTGGTATCCTGACTGATGATCCTAAGTTTGCCAAGGCATCCACTTCAGCATTATCTTCTCTTGGTACCAGTTCAAGTGTAAAAACATCGAAATATCCTGCTAATTTTTTTAGAAGATCGAGGTACTCGATTAACTTCTCACCTTTAACTGCATAGGATCTATTAAAATGATTAGTGATTAACAAGGAAGCAACATATACTTGCAAATTCTTGATATTCATATTCTTAGCTAACTCTAATCCTGCAATTAAAGCCTCATATTCTGCTTCATTATTAGTAGCAGGAAACTCACACCTAATAGCCTGGGGTAATATGTCCCCCTGTGGCGATTTTAGTAGTATTCCCAATCCTACTCCTCTGACATTAGATGCTCCATCGGTATATAATGTCCAGGATCCTGAGGATTCTCCTAACTGTTGGACTTCTAGGTCTACTTCATCCTGAATGTCACTACTGAAATCAGCCACAAAGTCAGCTAGAGCCTGTGATTTTATGGCATTTCTGGGTTCGTACACTAAGTCATAAGCACTTAATTTCACTGACCACTTAGCCATCCTGCCTGATATCTCAGGTTTCCTAAGCACATTTTTAACGGGATAATTGGTGTTTTGGTCAAAAATTACCGAAGCAATTAAGTGATCAAATTAGTTAAGTGAGGTAGTGTGCTAGAAATATGTGTGAAAAATATGTTAATCAAGTTAATTGCAAAAAACAGTTTCAGGATACGGCTCAGGATATAGAGTTGTATCTATGATCAAACAATGAGCAAAAAAGTAAAGGTTGACACGTGATGTACGAGGAAAGCCCTTGATCAATCTAGATCGCCGGCACAAAACCTCGGGAGCTGACAATCGCAGCTGCCTTGTTCTTCTATTACTTCAAATATCAGGATACAGTGCAGGATGTGATGCGGATCAACTAGGTGTTATAATGTAAATTGAATACAAGTGTTGGTGTATAGTGTTTGCTAGCAGCTAGAGAGTAAAGTGTGCGGAAGAGTGTGTGTCAAAGTTGCGTACCTTAATCTGATCCGCCCCATCTATTTATAGTAAAAGAAATGCAACAAACTACCCTATTAAACCGGGATCCGGCGGATATTCCCCACTTGAACGTTGTAGACCTGGTCTTTCGGGTTCAACGTCTCTCACATAACAGATTTGCCCGAGTCCTAAGGAGAAGAAGTCCATCTGACCGTTAGTAACCCACAGCCTCAAACCTGCACGTGATTAATTCAGCTAATACCGGGATGTCGCACCAGGATGTTACCAATATCCTGATCCGGTATCCTGGTCACAAATAAACAATCAAAAGCAGGATATTAGTCAGGATATATACTCTCAGAAAATGGCGCATAACAATTGTCCCCAAATATATCTGTTGGTATACCAATCCAACGGATATATTTCAAAAATTCTATCTCGTAAATCAAGGCAATTAAATCAAGACGACGGTCAAGATTACACCATAACTCCCAACGCGCTTTTAACTCGATGGAGATCTACAATGCTCCTATATCTTCTCTCTTCTTGTTTGAAAAGCAGATATCTCCAACAGAGTCTCCAGGTAATTCCCTAATTCTCATTCATTTCCTGTCAATCTCTTTTCCTTTACCTGCAATGGCTGCTAGAACTTATTCCCATACCGGTGAATCATCCAAGACCTTCATTCAGCAGAATCTTCTCAAAAATCCCGAGAAAGAGGTATGTGCTTTTGATAACGCAGACATTGCGGCTTTGAGAGCTTCTAGTGCTTTCCCCGATGGCACGGTCTTTAGACCATTTGATCGGTCAATTCGATCAGACGTTTCTTCTGCTGATTGGGTTTGCTTCCCGGCATACCCTTTCTCGCTAGGTCTTCGGTACCCTTTTCCCGAATTTATGATGCAATTCTTCCGGACCACCGGTATCTCCTTTGCCCAAACCATGCCCATGGTCTGGAGGGTATTAATCGTACTCAACCAAATTAAAAATCTTCACTGTCCCGACCTTTGTATCAAAGATATGCCAATCGCTTACCGCCTCCGATCCCACGGTTCTTGCCGGTTTTTGCTTTTTTCGACTTCCAATAAACCCCTTATTCTTAAAGCCACCAAAAACGAAGACGGATGGCAACGCAAATTCTTCTTTGTCAAATGAGACTCCATTGATGAGGGTGCTAGCCTTCCGGTGGAGTGGTTAACCACCGGTAGGATCATGAATGTTCCCATGTACCTTTAGACTTTTATCTTTTGCTAATATCCTCTTATTTGATCCTTTTGAAGTGAATTTTAAGGAAGTAGCTCCCCCTACTGCGGAATCAGAAAAAAGAATCAAAACTGTTTACCAATTACCTGCAAGTGACAGGAGTTTTTACCACACATATCCCGAGTTCCAGTCAATACTCATCATCTGAAATGTCTGGTAAGGATTACTATTGAAATAATTAATTAGCCCAATACAATATAATGAAGGGTAATAAAGATGTAAGACTTTTTCCCTTTACGCAGCACCGGCCAAGATCCCTGAAGTCTTTGACCTCGACGAGCTGGACAGTTATTCCGATCAGGTCCAGATCAAGAAGGAACCTAGTCCCAAGGCCACGGCCTCATCCAAGCCCAGCAGTTCCAAGGCCATCGTCATTCCCAAACCTTCGCCAGCTACCAAGCCCCGGAGTTCAAGTTCTCGTAAAAGGAAAGAGCCCGATTCTCCCGTTATCTCTGATACATTCCCTTATGAGAATCACGGGTTCATTGAAGCAAGCGGATTTATGACTTCTTTTCTCAACCAGGTTAGTATCCTTGAGCCATATCCTGCACCTTACACCACTTATAAGTATTTATTAAAACCAATACATGTCCTCTTATTTTGCAGGGTCTTGAACGTCTGGTTCATCTATATCAAGAATCCTGTGGGCTCAATAAGACACTTGAATCCAAGTTAAAGAAAGCCGAGGTTACTATCTCCGATCAGGGCATGATTGCAGCCGGCAAGTCTCGGCACTACGAGGAGAAGTTCAAGGCTATGACCTAAGAACACCAGGCCGCCCTCGACAGAGCTGCTCTCCAGGCCCAAGCCGATCTTGATGCTGCCCACGCTCAACACGAACGGGATATGGTCAGCTACCGGGAAAGCCTCAAAGGTTCCGTCGTCACTTCCCTTCTTCAGGCCAGGCTAAAGATGGCCCATGAAGCCAAAGCACTGGGCTTCGAATGCCCTTCTTGGGACATCGATGCCTGGGAAACAAGGCTAAGGGGTCTCGGCGGCACTTCTGCTAAACCCGCAGCTGAAGGATCTTCAAAGGCAGCCGAAAAACCAACTGATGCTGAGAAGGATGCCGAGGTTGATCCCAAGACGGATGCTGCTGAAAATACCATGAACGAAGAAGGCGCTGCCTCCTAAAACTTATTTCCCTTAAATTTTAGAGTTACGCTTATGTTTGAACAATTTTACTTCTTGTCTAAGAACAATTTTCATTTCTGCATTAAAACAACTTGATAGCCGAAGGTGGATGGATCCTAGGTTTTAGGATGAAGCCTTCGGTCATCAATGGGTATTATAATTTCATTTTCCAATTGACTTGCTATTGCTCTCTAATTTCTGTCATGCACTTTTTAGTGTAGATTTTAGTTTTGCATAATATCCTGATCAATATACTCAATGATATATTATGAAAACCTTTTTCAAATAGAATTTATAAAAATTCAATTAATTTCAGACAAAACTTCTAAAGATAGCCCATTTTCTAAAACTTGTTTTGATAAAACTTGTTTGATCAGGGTTTTCAAATCAAATATTTCAATCAAATATTTCAATGAAATATCCTGAAAAGTATTCCAAAAATACATTTCGAAGACATATCCTAAAGATATATCCTTAATCAGAGTTAAACAATTTATTTAAGGTACATAAAGGAAAGATCATACCAGGAATTGAGTGTAGCCCTAGTATTAAATTCTAACCCCTTTTGTGACTTCTCCTACTAAGATGTCCCCAGTTCGAGATGCTTAGCTCAACTTTGATCCTTTGTGCTTCATACAATTACTTTAGATGGAATGTCCCCTGTGCATGAAGTCCTCAAACACTTAGAGAATTTTTGAACACTAGTTCCAATTGTATAGACAATTTTTTGTGTTACAGGGGTAAAACCCAAAATATACTAGAGATAAATCCTTTGTATGCTGGGCAAAATCCCAAATTTTCGTGCGCTACAGGCGGGAGTGTATAAACTCCAAGACTTAGAAAGGTGAAAACCTTTAAACCTTAGAGAGTATGAAAATACCCTTTCGTGAGAGAGGGTGATCAATCCTCATATACCTTAAGGATTCAGGATATAGCCAATAGTAACGAAATTGTCAGCCACTTTTACATGAACTGGTCCCGCCACCTTGAACTATTCCTGAATAACTTGCGCTCCAGGCGGGGTGTTTAAACCCAATTCAGAAGAAAGGTGAATACCTTTAAACCTATGAAGGGATTAGGATCCCTTAGACGTGAGAGAGGGGGCCAATCCTCTAATCTTCCGAAGTATCCTGAATGTATATCTTGGTGCTACATCCCGAAGCGTATACTGCAAGACAATCGTAAGCTAAGGTGGGTGTTAGGCTGGCTAACACCCCTCCGATGCTTAAGTCAGTGATGGGTTCAAAATAGTAAATAATATTAAAATTTAATAGAAGAGTCAGAATCCATACCACCCTGAGTCAGAATTTAAATTCCATACTCACTTGAAATAGAGTTTTAGATGTATAGCATTCCAGGATCTCGGTAGCATATCTCCCTCCATATTCTTGAGTCGGTATGCTCCTTTTCCTGATTCTGATTCAACCTCATAGGGTCCTTTCTATTTTGGAGCCAATTTTCCATCAGCAGGATTGGTAGTGTTCTGAAAAGCTTTTCTTAATACCCAATCTCCAACCTGAAATCTTCTAGTCCTTATATTCTTGTTATATGCTTTAGATATTCTCTGTTGATATGCTGCCATCCTTAGCCTTGCAGCGTCTCTTGTCTCATCAATAGTATCCAGTTCCTGGCATAGGACTTCAGGATTCTGCTCAGGATCCCTGAGGTTGGATCTCACTGTAGGTATCACCATTTCTATGGGGATCACCGCTTCTACTCCAAACACCAAAGAAAATGGGGTTTGGCCAGTTGCATACTTCACCGTTGTCCTATCAGCCCACAAAACAAAGGGTAATTCTTCTGCCCATCTTCCTTTATTAGCCCCTAGTCTCTTTTTCAAGTTGTTGATAATTATCTTGTTCGAGGATTCTGCTTGTCCGTTTGCTTGAGGATGCACCGGAGTAGACGTGATCATTTTAATTCCCCAACTCTTGCAAAAGTCAGTAGTCCTTTTACTTATAAATTGAGATCCATTTTCACAAATTATCTCAGCTGGTATTCCAAACCTAGTTAGGATATTCCTTTTTATGAAGGATACCACTTCTTGATCTCTAACCTGAACAAATGCTTCAGCTTCAACCCACTTGGAGAAGTAATCCATCATTGCCAACATGAAAACTTTTCCTCCTGGAGCCTTTGGAAGCTTTCCTACTATATCCATACCCCATTTCATGAACGACCAAGGGGAAACAATAGGATACAACGGTTCAGCAGGCTGATGTAATATGTTACTATATCTTTGACATGCGTCACATCTTCAAGCATATTCTGTGGCATCTTTTCTCATCGTCGGCCAATAATATCATGTCCTTAATACTTTTGAGAATAACGACTTGCCCCCAGTATGGTTACCACAATCCCCTTCGTGTATATCCTGAAGCACTTCTTTGGTTTCGGGATCCTCCAAGCACCTCAGATATGGTCCTGCAAGAGATTTCTTATACAAAACGTCATTTATAATAGTGAATCGTGATACCTTCATTCTAAAGGCCTTAGGATTCTCATTCTTTGGGATGTGTCCTTCCTTGAGATATCTCATGATTGGAGCTGTCCAAGACTTAGGATCCTCCTCGGGATACTCATCATCAGGATCCTGAATACTTATTACTTCCTTATCCTGCGGATTCGTCGCAGGATATAAGATATGTAATATTGGTATTCGGGTTCCTTCCGGTATCCTGACCGATGATCCCAGATTTGCCAGGGCATCAACTTTAGCATTCTCCTCTCTCGGTACCTGCTCAAGTATAAAAACATCGAAATATCCTGCTAATTTTTTGAGAATATCGAGATACTCGATTAACTTCTCACCTTTAACTGCCTAGGATCCATTAAAATGATTAGTAATTAACAAGGAATCAACATATACTTGCAAATTCTTAATATTCATGTTTCTAGCCAATTCTAATCCTGCGATCAAAGCCTCATATTCCGCTTCATTATTAGTGGCAGGAAATTCACATCTAATAGCCTGGGGTAATATGTCCCCCTGTGGCGATTTTAGTAGTATACCTAGGCCTACACCTCTTACATTAGATGCACCATCAGTATATAATGTCCAGCATTCTAAGTTTTCTCCTAGCTGCTGTACTTCTAAGTCTACTTCATTTTGAATGTCACTACTGAAATCAGCTAAAGCCTGAGACTTTATGGCATTTCTAGGCTCATAAACTAAATCATAGGCACTTAATTTTACTGACCACTTAGCCATCCTGCCTGACATCTCGGGTTTTCTAAGCACGTTTTTAACAGGATAGTTGGTTTTAACATGAATCCTGTGTGTCTCAAAATAATGTCTAAGTTTCGTTGATGCCATAACTAGGGCTAATATCAATTTTTCTAGATGAGAATATCTAGTTTCAGCATCTAATAAACTTTTACTAACATAATAGACAGGATACTGCTGACCTTCATGATCTTTTACAAGGACAGCACTTACTGCATTCCCTGATACTGCAAGATACAGGGATAATGGTTCACCATTTTCAGGCTTCATCAATAAGGGTGCGGTTGAAAGATATTGCTTCAAATCCTGCAAGGCTGCTTCATGCTTTGCTCCCCATTCGAACTTCTTATTCTTCTTGAAAATATCATAAAATTCCCTGCATTTTTCCGAGGATCTTGAAATAAATCTGTTCAATGCTGCTACTCGGCCGGTTAATTGTTGAACATCCTTCATATTCGAAGGTGATTTTATATCCAGGATAGCTCTAATCTGCTCCGGGCTTGCCTCTATGCCTCTTTTGGTCACCATATATCCTAGAAACTTTCCTGCCCCCACTCCGAAATGGCACTTAGCAGGATTCAGTTTCATGTTATACTGATCCAGGATATCAAACGCTCCCATAATATCCTGGAGGTCCCCTCTTCGTATGGATCTTCAACATAATTGTCTTTCCAATCAAGAGTGCGGAATCCTCTTGATCAGAATATCACAGAAACAACTAGAAACAGAAAACAGCAATTCACTTTCAAACTGGGTTTTCTATTGATTATCCAACTTGCAGTTTACAATCAATCAAAACCCTAACCAACTAACAATTTCGTCCAAGACTCTAAGCTCTCACGAAATTGCTCTCAAACAATGTTGTGGCTGATTAGCTGATTAACCTAAACCCTAAAGCCTAACCTTGTTTATATAACACAAGGTTTGCTACTTGGGCCAAGGTTAAACATCATGGACTGCGAATTGGACATGCCCAATTCGCCCCCCATCACCCAATATGGGTTTTGGTTAGCCCAAACATTACAACTAACTATTACAAAGCTAAACCCGCTAACTGTTTATCGTTTAACTAATTACAAGATATCCAAAGACCAAATCTAAGCTGTTGTCACAAACATGCACCAACAAACTCCCCCTTGACAATAGCTTCATAAAATAACTTTGTCTTCAGTCTTCTTGCAATCTTCATGTAGTCTTGCACTGTCTTTGGTCTTTGGATAGCTTCAGCTTCAATAGCTTCTGTCAACAACAGACTCCCCCTAAGCTGATGCATCCAATCACCAAATCTTCAAAACTTTAGCGTTTGAGTAAACTCCAGTTCAGCATATGTATAGCAATCTTCAAACTCTTCACTTTGTCTGCAATATAGAAAGGAGGTTCTACCATGCATCCAATCAAACTCTCATCTCTTCACAGCAACTCATCACTTTAACTTCTCAGCAACACACTGCTTCAATCTGTATACTATAAAACAAACATCTCGAGAAACCATAAGAATTTTTCAACAAAGTTAAACAAATTATTATTTTTCAAGAGATTTGTTAAACTGCATAACAGATTAAGCATTTTCCAATTTATCACCAACACGCAAAACTTTTTAATCACACACCCTATAACCCGCATGATTCAAAATTTTGAACTCACTTTCTAACACTGTCTCCCCCTATCAGTAACAATTCCTCCAAGAATAACAGTTTTCCGTACGTTAAGAATTTTAAACAGAAAAAGACACTATTTTTGTATTTTCCGAAAGCAAGTAAATAACAAAAGCAATAAACACTCTATTTTTGTGAGAATCACTAGTAAGAAGATCATATCAGCACAATCAAACTATTTTCACACTATTAGATAATTCTCTATTTAATTTTTCATGAAAAGCAGTTCAAGACGATTACCAGTATGTTTGTCCTCTTAAACAAAATGCATGAACATTTCAAGTACCATTACCGTATGATACATTAAGGTAATATTATTCTGATATATTAGTGTGTCCCACTTCAGGATATACCCCCACGATCAAGGTATGCACAAAGATTCATCGTAGTAGGTGAGTATACTGATGTCATCCTTTAAGATATCCTGACAATGTCTAGGTCTGCATATAATATGTTTTATCATGTTTTAATTGCTTAACAATGAACACCCAAATAAATACTAATCAAATCCTGGAAATATAAACAACACACTCTATCATGCAAGTATCTTCCCTACCACATATTTCACAAGTCCAATCCAGATTTCTGAAATCTTAACTGGGAATAGGTTGAGAAGAGAACAGAATAGATCTTTAGGAGAGATGGTATAATATACAGATCAAATGAGTTTTTCTCAGTTTGATATAGGTTTATTGGGTTTCTTTTGGGCACTTGAGGGCCTCTTTCGGGTGTATTAGATCTATAGCGCGACAACGTACAGCTAGGTCAGCATGTATCTGGATGCAGCAGAAGCTGTCGTTGCCTAGCACCTCCAGGTCAGCATATATTTGGATGCAGCAGAGGAGGTACACGACTTTTTTCAGAGAAGATTTCAGAATCAGATCAAAATTGTGTGTATCGGGACACATACAGACATTCAAATAGAAATGAGCTAATTCCAAGTGACTTTCTTTCCTGGGGTCATGTACAATTTTAGTTCTGAACAGAAAGACAGTCAAGATATCCCAGATAAAATATCAGTATAAAGACCCAAAACTTCAGATTTTGGCAATCTATCAACGCAAGATTTAAGGTCATTAAACCATACACCACTGATGTGTTCCCCACTCATACACAGTTTATTTAAGTTTATATCACATTGGTAAGTTGATTATTTCATGCTTTTTGCCTACTGGTACATTATATAATGAAGCTGCTATCACACTTAAGCATTTTAATATCAGTTTCAGTGTGACAGTCTAACTTGCCAATGTACTATCATTTCTTCTTTTTCACACAGTGATAACTCATTTTTGTTTTTCTATTTTTTTATGTTTTTGATTTTTCAATTTTTTTTTATTTTTGATTTTTTAAGAAAAGCAGTAAACTATTTACAAAAATTCTTATGAAAAACCAGTTATTCAGGATTCCTCATCCCGTTGAGTTCGACTAAGTGTTCAAAGCGAGCCCTGTCAAAAGCTTTAGTATAAAGATCTGCCAGGTTATTTAGTGTGTCGAATCAGCACTTTGAACTTCAATTTAAATCAAACAATATAAATATATCAACAATCTCACACCCCCTTCATGTGCCTAGAGCAGCCATTATCAACATAAGTTGATAATCCTCCTTAGCAGCTCCTGCACACACCAACTAAGAAATTAGTTAGATTGGGGGACCCAAGCCTTAATGGTCTTGGGTCGTCCAAATTCACCAACCACTGGAACATCCATCCAATATCCATTACTCCTAACTGGAGTCTTGGATCTCAGACCTGTTGATGGAAATGGGTTTTGATTTCCATAAGGTCTCTGGTCCTGAGGGTTTCTATACATGTTTGGACTATTTGACCTTTGAAAATTTTGATTTTGATATCTTGCATTTTGATTCCAAGAAGCTTGATTGTTATAATTTCTAAAGCCATTGTTATAAAAATTTCGACAACCATTATTTTGGTATCGATTTTGATATTGACCTTGACTTCTAAAATTATTTGAATTTCCATTAAAATTGTTCACTCTAGGTGAACTGCTTCTAGGTCTCGCATATCTGCCTGGTGGAGATCTAGGCTGAAATCTTTGTTGATTTCTTTGAAAACGAGGAACTTGTGGAGTTCCTTTTTCAGCCTTATCTACACCAACAGCAACATTTTCTGGTTGCTTAGGAGCAGATTTCTTTTGAGAATTTGAGCCTTTCTCCTCGCTATCACCTATCTTCACTGGTAATTTCCCTCTCTGTTTTTCACTAAGTTGTGCTTCACTCTTTTTGTTAGGACAGCAACTTGCTACATGTCCCTTGACGTGACATTTGAAGCACGATCTCTTTCTCGAAGACTTCTTAGCTGGAGTCTCTGAGGTAGATCCCTTATCAGATGGTGATGATCCCTTAGATGAACCTTGTTCAGTTTGCTTTAATTCAGATTTTTCTATGCTCTTATTTTTAGCAAACTCTACATTTGATTCATTTTCAATAACAGCAGTTTCGTTTTTCATATCACTACCTTGAACAAAATTAATCTTTTTAACAAAAGCTTGATTTTTATTCTTAGGCTGTGAATTTTTCTTTTTCAAATCATCACTCTCAGATCCATCACCTTTACTTGATGTGGATGCGAAACTACTTGGTGTAGATGCCATAAAGTCTGCTAGCTCATCTTCACTAGGCAGGAATGAATAGTTATGACTAAGAGGAGGTGGAACTTCATTAAAGCCTGGAATCCCACAATGGTCTTGTCATTACTCTTCTTTAACCCACCCATCATGTGTTTCATTACAAAAGACGAATCTCTGAATTGACCTAATTTCTTTTCAAGTTCAACAATTTTGAGTTGTGCATCTGACAACTCTTTGCATTTTTCAGAAATCTCTTTTGTTTTCTCAGCCATCATGTCATGAGCTAAATCTATTACTTGAAGTTTTTCATTTAACTTGCATGTTAAAGCTTCAATTTTAGTTTCATAACCTTTTATTTTCTTCAAGTATGACGATTCGTTTCTTTTAGCAAAAAAGTTTGCTTCTTTTATGGTAGACATCTCGCCCACCAGACTTTGGTTTTGTGTGGACAACCTATCAACTTCACCCTGTAATTCGCGACATTTTAAACACACAGAATTAGACTTTACCTCTCCTGTTTGTTTATCAAGGTTGGCCATGAGAGCTGCAAGCTGATCTTTCACTCTTTTGTATTCAGCTTCCTTTTCTTCAGCTTCCCGTTCCTGGTCAGACTTTTGCTTTTTCTCCTCAGCATCTGATGTCTGATCAGCCTTCTTTTCTTCAGCTTTACTCTCTGTCTTGACCTCTGCCTCAGCATCCACTTTTGCTTCAGCATCTCCCACAGTAGCTTCACCATCATCAATTGGAGTTATCTCTGCCATGAATGCCTGTGTGACATTGTCATCTTTTTCCAAGTGAATACTCCAGTCATATGAACCTTCTCTAGCAGTAGAGATTAGTGCTCTCGAGTTAGAGTTGTTTGATGCATTCCTGTTGTTTGAACTCTGACTCGAAGTCTCCTGCTTTTGTTTTTGACATTCCCTAGCAAAATGCCCATAACTTTGACAGTTAAAGCACCTCACTTTGGTCTTGTCGAAACCAACTGTCTTTCCTATAAACTTCCTGCCTGTTCGGTTCATAAATCTTTTCACTCTTCTAGTAATCATGGCCATTTGCCACTGCAAATCCATATCTTCAAGATCATCAGGGTCAATCTGATCATAATCTTCATCCAAAGTGGCAGGATCAGATATCTTCCCTTGAATGTAGTTCTCATAAGAAGCCACAAATGAAGCAAGTAGAGCAAGATGCTCTTCAGCAGATTTCACACTCATTGGCATTGACTTAACACCACTACTCTGCTTAGAAGCTGATGTTTTCTTGGCTCCTGTTGATCCTCCTGAAGCAGCTACAAAACACACATCACCATCTTCATTCACTGTGACCTGCTCATTCTCACACGAAAGAAAAGCAGTAGCAGAGTCGCTAGAAGCGTTGTGAGATGAAGAAGATACTAGCCCATTGTAAATCGTTGGATCTTGAACCTGATCATATCCAGTGTCTTTCTTCTTCATACTGAGCTCATAAGCTCTCAGCTTGCCAACTACTTCTTCCAGCTCCTTTGTCTCATAATCTGCCTCTCCCTTAATCATGAGAGTGTAGATATCCCACTTAGTAGGTAAGGCATCGAGCAGCTTGTCATTCTTCTCTACGTCAGTATAGCAATTGATATCATAATTTTCCATTTCTGACATCAGATGATAGTAGCGAGTGATGATGTCCTCAAGTGACTCATGTTTCATGAACTTGAAAACAGCAAACTGCTTCTTCAGTAGATCAACTTTGTTTTTCTTGACATCTGCATTTCCCGCATATCTCTTTTCCAATGCATCCCACATATCCTTGGAACTTGTGTACCTCCTGAAAGTATGCTTGATGCTATCAGGTAAGGACATTTTAATTGCAGCCAAGGCTCTCTTTTCAGCCTCATACATCTTTTTCTCAGCATCGTCCATGTTCACATAAGCAGTTTTACGAGGTCTGCCTTCAAAATCATGTGTTGGGTCTATGTAGCCTTCTTCAATGCATATCCACATGCGAGTATCCTGATATTCAATGAACGATTGAAAACGATCCTTCCATGTCAAATAGTTCTCCACCTTCATCATCTTAGGTGGTTTGTTGGTAGTGCCAACCTCATGCTCCATTCTCAACAGCTCATTCAAACTAGACATGTTCGACATTTTTAACGTAACAGACTGATAAAACCGTACAATATTTTTCCGAAAACAGTGGTTACCAAATTACACCGTTAGAATCGTCTTGAAAAGACGAATCCAATGATATCTAATGTCGAAAACCGTATTCGGGAATTTCCAGAGTCTTTTTTTACCCTAAAAATCCAAGGAATTCAACGGTCCAAACGGTTCTGTCTAACGAGCTACGGATCAATTTCTATTTTCAAAACACTTAATTTTTATCGACGCTTGCCAACAAAAATTCCACCCTGTTAAATTCGCTGGTATCAGTTAATTTCGCTGGGTTAGTGATTAATTTCGCTGGTCAGTTGTCTGTTCAATTTCGCTGGTTATCTTTGCTGGATAAATTCGCTGGTATAATTTCGCTATTACGACGACCTGTAAAGTCGCCGAAACCGTGATGATTTCGCTGTGGACAATCACACGGTTACCAAAGTCGCCTTTGGGTTTAACTTCGCCGATAACTATGCTAGTTAAATTCGCAGGTCACACAAATTCGCTGATCTTGTAAATTCGGAAACTTAATCTGTTGAACTTTCTGAAGATTCTATCTCCTCTCCAACACAATCTGCAAAATCAAAACAGCAAATCAGCAAGCTTTAAACGAAATTCTTATGAACTTAACGAAGAACAGTCTTCGAATTCCAGCCAAATACTCGTCAAAATCCAACAGAAATCGTCCCGAAAACCTGCAAATCAGCAAAAAAACAAAGCAGAATATCAAAGCAGCCAATAAATCTCGAAAATTTTTATCAAACCAAACAGAAAAATTCGAAAATTTTAAAACCCTAATTTTATCAGATTTCAAAAACTGGAAAATCTCCCTGTTTCTGCAGACACAATTCTGAACCGAGCCTTCAAGAGCCTAATGCTCTGATACCAATTGTAGGTCCCCTCTTCGTATGGATCTTCAACAGAATTGTCTTTCCAATCAAGAGTGCGGAATCCTCTTGATCAGATTATCACAGAAACAACTAGAAACAGAAAACAGCAATTCACTTTCAAACTGGGTTTTCTATTGATTATCCAACTTGCAGTTTACAATCAATCAAAACCCTAACCAACTAACAATTTCGTCCAAGACTCTAAGCTCTCACGAAATTGCTCTCAAACAATGTTGTGGCTGATTAGCTGATTAACCTAAACCCTAAAGCCTAACCTTGTTTATATAACACAAGGTTTGCTACTTGGGCCAAGGTTAAACATCATGGACTGCGAATTGGACAGGCCCAATTCGCCCCCCATCACCCAATATGGGTTTTGGTTAGCCCAAACATTACAACTAACTATTACAAAGCTAAACCCGCTAACTGTTTATCGTTTAACTAATTACAAGATATCCAAAGACCAAATCTAAGCTGTTGTCACAAACATGCACCAACAACTGATCCAGGATATCAAACGCTCCCATAATATCCTGGAGGTGATCCTCAGCCTTTTTAGATTTCACCACCATATCGTCAATATATACCTCCATGGTGTCCCCCGGCTTGTCTTTAAACATCATGTTTACCAACCTCTGGTATGTTGCACCTACATTTTTCAAACCAAAGGGCATAGCAGTATAACAATAAATACCTGTGGGTGTCATGAAAGCAGTATCCTCCTGATCAGAGGGCTCCATTTGGATTTGCTGAAATCCTGAAGAGGCATCCATGAAGGTTAACATCTCGTGGCCGGCGGTAGCATCTACCATTGAATCAATATGAGGCAGAGGAAACGGGTCTTTGGGACAGGCTTTGTTTAAGTCTGTGTAATCTACACAAACTCTCCATTTCCCATTTTTCTTTTGTACCACGACTACATTCGCAAGCCATCTAGGAAACTTCACTTCTCTAATCATCTTGCTCCTTAATAGTCTTTCAACTTCCTCTTGGATGATCACATTTCGCTCCGGAGCAAATTTTCTTCTCTTTTGTTGGACCGGCTTGAATGACCTGTCAATACCAAGCTTATGCGTTATAATATCCTTGGATATACCTGTCATATCCTCGTGCTTCCACGCGAATGTTGACATCCTGCATTTCAAAAAATTAGTCAATTGATTTTCAATATCCTGAGGTATATTGGTTCCTACGAGCACCGAGATATCCGGATTATCCTGATCCAGGATGACTTTCTTTACATCCTGCTCCAAAGCCTCCATGATATCCTGGGCCCGCATCTTTAATTGTTATGCTGCATTAGGCTTGGTTGAGGATTTCATTGAGGATGAGTAGCATTCCTTCGCCTCCTGCTGATCACTATCAACTTTGACGACCCCCCAAGGGGTAGGGATCTTGATGCACTGGTGATAAGTCGATGGCACAGCCTTCATGTCATGGATCCATGGCCTGCCTAGTATGATGTTATAGCAGGATAGGGAATCCATCACACAGAAGCGTTGTATCGAGTTGACCCCTTCAACATATACTGGCAACTTTATCTCCCCTACGGTATTCCTAGCCTCTCCACTGAAACCAACGAGCACAGTGGACTTCGAAGTAATGTCCATCGGAGATACATTCATCCTCTTCAACGTTTCCAGCTGAATTATGTTGACAGAGCTACCAGTGTCCACTAATATCCTGCGTACAAAATGGTTAGCAACATATAATGTAATTACAAGGGCATCATGGTGAGGATTCTGCATAGTATCCCTGTCATCACTGTCGAAAGTGATCACTTTATCAGTTGTAAGGGTGGTCATCCTGGCTGGTTTGTCTCCCCTTTCAGTCTTAGCCTCCTTTGCATGTCTCTTGGCCGCAGAATACGAAGTCCCACAAATGTCAGATCCTCCTGAAATAAAGTTAATTATTTTGGCATCTGCTGGGAGTGATGCTGCTCGTTCAGGATCCTTCTCGGGATCCTGCCCTTTATTCTTCTTTCTTCCCAGAAAATCCTTCAGATATCCCTTGCTCAATAGGTAGCTTATTTCTTTCCTTAGAGCAATGCAATCCTCAGTCACATGTTCGAAATCTTCATGGAAGGCACACCATTTGGATTTATCCTTCCAATCAGCTTTTTGTTGATTCTTTCGAGGCCACCTAGCTTTGTCTACTAAACCCTGCATAGCATACATTAACTCATGTATGTTAACAGAAAAGCAGTATTCAGATAATTCAAGATATTCTTCAGGATCCTCGTCTTCAACAACGTTCACTTTCTTGTTGTCATTTCTGCCATATGGCTTAGAGCGATATGGTTTATACGAGGATTCTGATTTCCTGTTGGTTGATTCATAGGTTGAGGTAGAATTCATTCTCTCTTGCATCTTTTTGTCATCTTCCAAGCGAATATATCTCAAGGCCCTGTTACGAGCTTCGTCGAGATTCCTGCAGGGATTCATTACAAGATCCTGATAAAACTGAGAATCCTTTTGTAACCCCATTTTAAAAGCCTGCACAGCTGTTGTAACATCAAGATGTGGGATATCCAAGGATTCCCGACTAAACTTGTTCACATAATCCCTCAAGGATTCCTGAGGTCCTTGAGTTATCCTGTAAAGATCACTGGTTAGTTTTTCAAAACTCCGGCTGCAAGAAAACTGACTATTAAATAGATTAACCTAATGAGCAAACGAAGTAATTGAGTGAGGAGGAACATTTAACAGCCATTTTAAGGCCGACCCCGTCAAGGTAGAACCAAAACCCTTGCACAAGCATGCTTCCTTGAGTTCCGGAGGGATAGGGTTAATTTCCATTCTTTCCCTATACTGGGCAATATGCTCTTCAGGATCCGTAGTCCCATCATACAGTTTCATGTTGGGGGTTTGAAATCTCTTTGGGATTTCAGCATCACAGATAGGATAGGCAAAGCGGGATATCCTGTGGCTGTCTTGGGATACTTCCGGAATTGGCTGGACCACTCCAGGTATACTGGATATCATGTCCTTCAATTTCTGAAGCTCCCTAGTAAATGTTGACGTCATACCTGCATCCTGCAAAGACCCATTATTGTTAGTAGCAAGAGTATTATTATTTGACATATTACCGATCTGAGGATTCTGGCCATATCCTGAAGCATATCCTGAGCTCCTCACAGTTGACATCCTGACCGAGGAGGGTATCTCAGAAGTATGATTTTGAGAATGGCTTGGCACGATATTCCCCCGGTTATCTTCAGTGTAAACTGCAGAACTGAAGTTCAAAGCTCTAGGCTGCAAAGGAGTGACAGTTTTGTCACACCCCCAAATCCACATGCGGAGTATCACCGCTTAGAGGCGTGACATGACCAGGATCAAGCCACCAATCATATTGAACAAGCATATAAGTAATTATAAAATCCAACACAATACAATTGGTGTCCAAACGAAACATAGTTTAGGTTGCAAGCGGAAGCATAATATCAAAAACCAAAGCATAAGTTAATAATGTTTAAGTTCATCATGAACACTCAATATCCATGCTCCACAACGACTCTTCTCCATGCAAGCTCCTGCTAAACCTAGTGACCTGCAAAGCATGTAGTAACGAGTCAACAACAAAGTTGAGCGAGTTCACAGTTGGGTGTTGGTTCAAGTTATTCCAAAAACGTAGTTTCCTTTAACTGGCATCCTGGCCGTGGGGGTTACCCCATAGTTGAAAACGTGTTTTGTTTAATCCCGTTTACTCTGGCAATCCAGCCGTGGGGGCTATCCCATGTTTATACTACTAGACTCATTACCATATCGACCACTGACTTTAGTCATGTTTATGTGCCCTTAGCGTCAATGTCTATCATCATTGACGTGCCCAGATCCATTAGTTCACGCCCGTCCTCTATGGCACGGTGTGAGGCTTGTCAGACCTAAATAGCGCTATCTAACTAATGACCCGCTCGCCATTGGCCCGACGATTAAGTCGATATAAAAAGGAGGGACTTCGTGATAGAGTTTTGGTCTAGTGAAATTTAAACTGTCCAAGAGGACGAGGAATTACATTCCTTAACCCGTACTGTCCTACCCAAGGAGGACGAGGAATCCATATTCCTTAATCCCATTCCCAACCCACCGGGAATTACCATGCTTTGTAGAAAGTGTGAACTCACCTTAGATTAGCTCGGCAGATACACGAAAAGGTTACTTGAGCTATAAGTGGTCAACCACGTCCTAACATGGTTACCATACAAGTCAGGTCTAGGTTTAAGTAAGGCACGTATGTTTAACAAATCAAGAACACGTAACGATCATGGCATACATGGCATACACATAGAACATTTTAAACGATAACGGTTTAGCATACACATGAAGCCCAAACATACTCAGCCCAACATGTTGTGCGATCAGTACAACCTTGTGCGATCCACAGCATGTTGTGCGATCCAACATAAGCCCGGCCCAAACATATATACCCGGCCCAACAATAATATACGTTGATCTTGTGCGGTCCGGATGTCTTGTGCGATCCGGACGACTTGTGCGATTCGGAACATCTTGTGTGACAGGGTTTTGGGCCATTCGGTCCAATAATATGTTAAGTCCAAACATCGTGTAAGGCCCCAAGACTTGTGCGATCGACACGGTCTTGTGCGATCCACAAATCTTGTGCGATCATGCATAACCTAGCAGTACAGTGTGCCTTGTTTTGTTGTACCTAGCTTGTGCGATCAGCTCTTGCTCGATCACATCAGAACTTGTATGATCTGATCTTGTGCAGCCGACAAGCTTGTGCGATTAGTCTAAATGTCCGAAACTTATGCTATTTAGTTATATCATTCAACAGTTTCCTTCTTTACACCCAATCAATCAACACAATTAACAGTTTCAAATCATCGATCAAACAAGCATATACTAACCGATTTCTCAAGAACCCTAATTATGAATAACACATGAACAAAACATGAGGAATCATCCTAACACTTAATCCTATTAACATGATTCTTGATCTCGAACCCTAGCATGCATACCAACATAACAATCCAACACATTATCCACATCATATGATTAACAACTCCATATTGATCTAAGATGCTATACATGTGAGTCGATTTACATATACTAAAACTCAACAACTTTCATCATAATAATCACAAGATATCACTAAATCATCATGTAATACAAATGGATCACGATATCATACAACCAATTCTACAAACACTAACCGGTTGAGAGAAAGATAGGATCGATCCAAGTAAGAAAGCTTCGAGAGATGAGGATGTTTGCCGTCGGCTTCAAGAGGAGAGGAGTAGGGTTTGTGTGTGTTATGAGATTTTGCAACAAATGAGAAGTGTTAACCTCCTCATGAGGTTATGCGTGTGAGAGGTGGGCCGGACCCATCACAATGGGCCGCTCATTCGATTCAATTACAAAAGAGTGTTGGCCGAGAGTGTTTAGGAACCACAGCCCAAAGGCTTGTGCGTTCGGGTTGCTGTTGTGCGATTGGTTTATTTCGTGTGATCCTAATACATACATACAAGCACAACACATATTCACATAACATTTCATTAATAATCAAGGTTCACATAATCACATAGGATCCACATACATTACATCAAAGTACAAAGCTAGGTTTGAAATACGAGTTATCACATTATCCCCAAGTTGAAAGAAATTTCGTCCCGAAATTTAGCACGTACTCACTGAGGAAGCTAGTTAAGTTGCATGGTTTTCCTGGGGTCTCACATCCTTCCCCCGTTGGTTTGGAATTTCGTCCCGAAATTCCGCGGTAGCTTCAGCCTCAGTAGTGGTTGTACTGTTGTCGAACAATTGGGGATATTTTTGTTTCATCTGATCTTCGCGTTCCCAGGTGAACTCTGGGCCACGACGGGAGTTCCAACGAACTCGAACAAGAGGAATTATAGTGCGCTTGAGAACCTTAACTTCTCGGTCAGTAATCTCTACTGGTTCCTTGACGAGTCGCAGCTGATCGTCGATAGTGAGCTCCTTCAAAGGAACTATGCGGGTCTCATCTGACAGACACTTCTTCAGATTCGACACATGGAAAACGTTGTGAACTCCACTGAGTTATGCTGGTAAGTTCAGTTTGTAGGCCACCCTGCCTATTTTCTTTATGATGTCGAATGGTCCAACGTATCGTGGGTTAAGTTTGCCTCGTTTGCCAAAACGAACCACACCCTTCCAGGGTGAAACTTTGAGTAGCACTCGATCCCCAACTTGGAACTCGAGTGGTTTCCTGCGCTTATTAGCGTATGCTTTCTGACGGTCGCGAGCTGCCGCCATGCGTTGTCGTATCTGAGCAATCCTTTCTGTTGTGTCTACTACAAGTTCTGGGCCCGTGATCTGACTATCACCCACCTCTGCCCAACAAAGAGGTGATCAGCATTTACGTCCGTACAATGCCTCAAATGGAGCGGCTTTAATGCTGGTGTGGTAGCTGTTATTATACGAAAATTCCACCAGTGGCAGATGCTTTTCCCAGCCGTTGCCAAAGTCAATCACACATGCCCTAAGCATGTCTTCAAGAGTTTGGATGGTGCGTTCAGACTGCCCATCTGTCTATGGATGATAAGCGGTGCTCATGTCTAAACGTGAGCCAAAGGATTTGTGCATCGCTTGCCAAAGTTCTGAAGTGAAACGTGCCTCACGATTGGAAATAATAGAGGTTGGCACCCCGTGCCTCGAAACCACTTCCTTCAGGTAAACGTCTGCTAGAGTAGAGAACTTATCTGTTTCTTTGATAGCCAAGAAGTGTGCAGACTTTGTGAGTCGATCCACGATCACCCAAATAGTATCATTCCCACGTTGAGATCTAGGCAGGCCAGTAACGAAATCCATGGAAATTTGCTCCCATTTCCATTGTGGTATCTCTGGTTGTTGGAGTAGGCCTGATGGTTTCTGATATTCAGTCTTGACTCTCGCACAAGTCAAACATTTGCTAACATAAGTTGCTATGTGACCTTTCATACTAGGCCACCAATACGTAGTTCTGAGATCGTGGTACATCTTATCTGCACCAGGATGTACTGAGTAGCGAGACTTATGTGCTTCATCCATCACCAGCTCGCGTAAGTTTCCATAGTGTGGGACCCAAATGCGCCCTGTAACGTAGTAGGCGCAGTCTTCCTTTTGTTCTAACCGTTGCCTTGAGAGGCGTAGGGCTTCAGCCCTGACGTTTTCTGGTTTCAATGCTTCTACCTGAGCATCTCATATCTGTGCAGGAAGACTAGATTGGATAGTGAGTTGTAAAGCTCGTACGCGTTTAGGTGTAGTATCCTTTCGACTGAGGGCATCGGCCACTAGGGGTGTTCAAAATCATCTGAATCCGAATCCGATTTATCCGATTATCCGAATCCGAATTATCCGAAAATTCGGATATCCGAATTTTCGGATTCGGATTCGGATAGTGATTTCAGAAACTTTCGGATATTTCGGATATCCGATATCCGATTTTTTTTAAAATATACGTGTATATATATACCATTATAGACAACCTAACCCTAATCTTCTTATCTCAGCCGCTCTCATTCACTCAGACACTCACCCCACAAACTCAAATTCAATATCCAGATCTGTGAGCATTGAAGAATCAAGATCTAAACAAGATACCAATAATCAAAACACCAACACGTCGAGATCTGAAATCGAACATCCAAGGTTTGCTTCCACTTTCCAAGTTTTTGTTTCATATGAATCTGATTTGTTTGAAGATCCAAGTTTCTGATTTGCTTAATTAAAGATGGAGCATTGACTTGTTGAATTATAGTATAACCTTCAACACTTTGAGGCCGACATTTGATTTGCTTTATTAAAGATGGCCGACACTGATTTGTTGAGTTTCTTGTAATTACATTCAAGTAAAGCAATTTGTATTAAATGGTCATATGTATTACGGAGAGTGATCAAATTTGTGTTGACATTGTGCGGTTTTCATGGTTTGGGTAAAAGCACATAATTTTTTATTTCATCGATCAATGGTGAATTAATCTCTATCAAATGCCAACTTAAACTAATCCACATTCCAAGTTTCTGTTTCATACTCATTCATGACAAATTCAACTTTCCATTCAGATTTGTTCATAGATTTGTTATCTTATTTTGATTTGTTAATACGATTTGTTATCTTATTCAGATTTGTTCATAGATTCGTTGTATTTTGATTTGTTACAGGTTGTTTAAATGGATATCTCGAATGCAAACAACTCCGATTGTGTGGGAAAATGAGGTGATTTCTAAGGCTAAAGAAAAAAAGCAAAAGAAGAAACAAGATGGAAAAGGAAAACCCCCAAATATACCCAACAGTTTGTATTATTTTAGAACAATGGATTGTGTTGGTTTGTTTTTTTTTGAACATCAGATCTATTATTTGTTGTTTGGTATGTTGAAAAAGGTGAAACTTTTATTTTGCAATTTATTTTTTTAGAATTTCGGATATCCGTTTC
>JARYGA010051667.1:0-23942 GCA_030545235.1 Helianthus tuberosus | reverse complement strand
AAGGGTTTAATAATGTTTTTGGATTAAAACATACCTTTTTGTAAAATATATATATTTTCGTTGAAAATATATGGAGTTTGATAAATCATACGTTTCGAGATAAAACGTTTTGATGAATGAATGTTTGGAGGAAATTGGGATGATACGGTGTTTCCGAGGAGAAACAGACCGTAAAGTTGGGACGAATGCTGGCCAAGTCTCAAGGGAGGGGATTCGTACAACTTCGTGTATTAAATTTGTCATATTAGTAAGATATATATATTGTACGTGAGGCAGACATCATATTGGTCTCAAAGTGGACCCTGCGCCCATGATGTCGTTTAATCTATTAAGTAAATGTACGCGAGGAATTGTTGGTAGATCTATCGGGTTGACAACCCCGTCGTGACCGGTCGCCCCGTGTCAAGTCAAACGAAAAATTTAGATTTTGGTTATTGTCTAGCTTTGATTATCCCTGCATGGTAAATATATAGTTTGTATTTTCTAGCTAACATACGAGTCTGAAAATTGACGCTATGAATTTAATATACAAAACCTGGGTAAGAGCTTTATTGTCGGGTTTTTGAACTGCGACGGATGACCCATGGATTTTATTAAGGAAGTAAAACGGACTTTCTAAAAATTATATGGATGTTTTAAAATAAACACATAATCAGAAAGTTTTCCTTTGGAATGAATTGTTTGTATGTGAATATGTGAACTCACATACCTTTGTGTTGACACTTGATTTTAAGGTGTTCTACAGGTACTTGAGTTCGGCTTCGGGAATCATGGCGTATCTTGTGTTTGATGATGCATCTTATGTTATTTGAAAATGTTGTACAACTTTTAAACTTTCTGGGACGTTTGTAATAAGATCCGCGAGGATCAAGACAACTTAACTTATGTGGTTGTGTCATGGTTTTTAAAATGTAATGTCTAATAACTTATGTTTTAAAATAAGTCGAAATGTCCAACAAATGAGTGCATCGTTCACCAAGATATTAATGGGCACCAACTTCTGTCACCACTACGTTTAATATTCCGCTGCGACTTTTTTGGGGTGTGCAAAACCCAAAACAGAGTTTTCAATGCCGTATCGAATTAAAAATTCCTTCAAAAGTGGTTCCCATCTTTCATTCATCTTCTTCCTCCATTCGCGAATTTCTCAACGTCACCATGGCTCTCTCTCTAAAAAACCCACACAACTACCTTTGTACATTTGAGAAAACAAGTAAAAACAAAGATTTCCATTCCATCGTTGATGTTCTTTCATCCTCAAAGTATAAAACTTTGTTGACCTACAACGCACCCATCTACCCAGATACCCTACGTGATTTCTGGAAAAATGCTAAATTGGAAGTTCGAGACAAAAAAGCCTTGGGCTATTACATCTAAAGTTGGAGAAATTCTGGTTTCCATCACACCACAATCCATATCCGAGGTTTTTGAGATGAACGATCTCACAGGTAAAAGTTCTTTCTCAAAGGATGAATATCAAATAGACTTAATCGAAAGAGGGTATGCAGGACAGTGAACAAAAGCTACAATGCAAAAGGGAGAGTTTCCACCTCCCATGAAGTTCCTGTTTCATACCCTGCTCCCCTGTGTTTCAAATAAAACAACAGCTTTCAATGAAATTCCTTTGAAAATTCAATACTTGGGATATGCTATAATGGCAGAAACTGGTTTCAATTACTCCCAAGAAATTTTCAATGATTTGGTCAAAAATGTAAATAATATCAAAGATAAGAAGAAACCCTTCTTGTTGTTTCCAAGGTTTTTTGAGCTTCTACTTACATCAGAAAGTACCAAAAGACAGTGTGTCCAAGGTGCTTCTTCTCAAATATATAATCTTTCTGCTGAAACTTTTACAAGATTGTCAGAGTCAAAACCTTCCAAAACACAAACAAAGGATTCTGAGCAACCTTTGGATGAGTCCACATCTGCTCCTCAGACTTCTGCTGTTGAGCCCACTGCTCATGGTGACCACAGCAGCACAACTACCGCTGTGCAACCCCCACCAAAAATTCACAAAAGACCAAAAAGACATCCAAAAAGCCCACCAAACCCTCTAATAAGGACCTTCTGGAAGATGAGATTCCAGAAGTTAATCCAGTGACAACACAAATGTCAGCAATAACCACCATTGCTACTTCCTCAAAACAGTTGGAAAGATCTCCACCAAAAGCCATAACTCCTCCCGCTTCCTCACAAAAGGAACAAGTTGTATGCACAGGGACACCTCAATATGAAGTATTACCCTCACTTGAGAGTATGCTTATAAGTCCTTCTCTCGCGGCTAATTCTCTTTCAACTCCTATCCCTACTTCACAACTTCCACCATCCATCAAAACACTGTTTGATGCCATTGAGCTTCAGACACAAAACAGCCCCTCTCATCAACCCATTACTGAGAGTACAACCACAACAATGGCTGTGTCTGAATCCCCTCAATTGGTTATCCGACAAACAGACGAGGAGGTTACACCAGTGGAATTCTATGAAATTGCTATTGGTAGTGCAAGTGGAGCAGCTACTACAGGTGTTGGATCCACTGATCTACACCTGGACAGTAGTTACATAAGTCAGACTCCCTTGAAGGCAACCACTGCTGATGCTATCAAGGTATCCACTGGTTTGTTCAAGTTAACCACTGGTGTTATTTCCAAGGTAACTACAGCAGAGGGAGGTCCATAGTACCAAGACAAAGGGGCATCAGTGGATGAACCATTGGAGACTCCTCCTGGTTCAACTGCTGATACAACTACCACTGGTAGGAAATCAGATGATCCCATTTGTCATAACCCAACCGATGACGGAAACATCGGGGCATGGCACTGAGCGAACCAGATTGTCAAGAGAAATTCCGTAACGACTAAATTACCAAATATTTAATATTATGTCCCATACCATAACCCATTAAGTAATCTAAATTATTACAGACTTAGATATTCTCAAAACAAACATGTTCCGACAACTCAGATTCAAATAAAAATAGATTGTCTTGTTTCTAGACTCTCGGTCCTACTTGATTCCACAAAAGCAGGTAAGCAACTGATGTGCGATAAAGTGTCGTATATATTAGGTGTATATTTTAAGCCCTTTTTAACACTTATTTTAGCCAAGTTTTAAATTTATAAAACACGATATTTCACTAACACTAAACACACATATGGGCAAGTGCACCCATCGTTGAGTGTAGTATAGCGTTGGTAAGATACCGAGGTCGTCCAAGAACACAAGAGCTTTTAGTACCGGTTTATCCTCAACGTCTAACCAAAATAAAAGTTTAGAAAAATGTTTTAAACTAAGAAAAATAAAACTAACTAAAATGCTGAAAATAAAAATAAAAGAAAAACAGATAGACAAGATGAATCACTTGGTTCCGACTCGTATCTAGTATAACCTTTGATTATTTCCGCACTTTTGCACATAATTAAGAGATTATCTTAGTTATTGTAGTAGGCCCCTCTTTTGAAGGCGACGTTACCCTCACCCCAGTAGTTTGAGTCAGCAGGGATACAATCCTAAAAGGGTGGATTATTGGAAGATAATGAATTAAGTTATTAATGCAGTATTATGGTAGGCCCCGCTTTTGGCGGTGACGTTACCCTCAGCTAAGTAGTCTGAGTCAGCAGGGATACAATCCTAAATAGCCGGGTTATAGTATTAATAGTAGTTAACTTATGAGGGGATCAAAGAGTTTGGACCCCCGCCATCCAATACCGTGAAGTATTGAAGGAGGTCCTACTAAATTTGACCCAGGTCCATTGCAGGACCTCTAAACGCTGAACAATGGCAAGACCTTTACCAAACCGTTCCCTTAACCCCCTACCAGGTAGCCAACATATCTCCATATAGACCGTGGAGATATGAATGGTGAAAATCCTTTATTTTATATAGACAGTAAAATAATGCCAAGACACCACGGACAAACGATAAGGAAAGATCACCTTCAACATAAGTAACTAGTTATTAAAGTCATTAATACAAAACCAAATAAAAAGTGCAAAAGATTAGAAATAAAAAGTATTATACTAGACACTTTGTCTTCACCAAGTGATGTAAGAGACTTAGGCAAACATGGCCTTGATTGTCAAGAACTCTTACGATCAATCTTGGATCCCGAGACGACTCACACACTCTACGATGGACAATGGATGATGGTGGTGGATGATGGTGTTGTGATGGTGGTGGGTGGTGGATGAAGTGTGAGAGAGGTGGTGTGCCAAGGGATGAGATGAAATGAATCCAAGCACTCCTATTTATAGGCTGAACAGAGAGCTGGACACGGCCCCGTGTCCGCTGGGCACGGCCCCGTGTCCGTCTGACACCCTCTCTCCTCATTAATTGTAATTCGCAATTACAATAAATGCGTCTGCTGTACTTTTGACACGCCCCCGTGTCCGCTGAGCACGGCCCCGTGATGGGCAATAGAAGCTTCTATAGGTTTGTCTTTTCTGCTGCTTCTTGGGCACGGCCCCGTGCTGGCTGAGCACGGGGCGTGTTCAGTCTTCTGTTTTCTCTATTTTGCTTTGGAAGGTGCCGTTGAGGGTTCGGGCAGTCCACTAATGTTCCTTTTCTTGTATTTATGTTGGATTTAGCTGTCTTTTTGCTTCTTTTGCGTTTTTGAGCTCATTTAATCCTGAAAATACAAAAGGAAGACAAAAACACTCTTTTTCCAATATTAGCACTAAAAAAGGGTTAGTTTTATGCCTCATTTGATGTAATTTATATGTTGCATTTTACACACATCAAATACCCCCACACTTGAACTTTTGCTTGTCCTCAAGCAAAACTCTTTAATATGTGGCTTACACTCCCAAATGGAATAGGTAGAAGAGAAGGTTTTTGGGCTTGTCGTAGAGTGTCGGGATTTCCAAGATCTTTTTGGGTTTTATTTTTATTTATTTACACTCCTATTCGTAATGATTTATTTAGAACTGTTCATAAAAGAAATTACTTATTTGGGCATAACATGCCTTTTTAAAATTCTATTTATATACAAGTTCACATACCTCGCGGGGAAATCACTCACACTCGGCCGAAGGTGTATTTTTAGTGAATCACTCGAGAGCGGCACGGAACTTATTCCTACCATAGGCTTGCCAAGAAATCAATCCTCCTCCTTTTTAACTTTTATACCTTTGTAGATATCAAGAGGACTTTGTGGGTTAAGGGTTGGCTAGGGTTAAAGGTAGGTGGTTGGGTTAGTGGTTAGTAGAAAAAGGGCTAAAAGCGTAATAAGTGTCGGTTTTCGTATTTTTGCAACTTTTTATTTTGATGAAGCTTTTATTCAAACTAAGTTATTTTTTATTAACTTGTTTGTTTATTTTCTTTTTGCTTCATCATTATCACAAAATTATTTTCTTCTTTTTTTTTTTTTTTTTTTACGAAGAACCGAACTTGTTACTAAAATAAAGGGTTAAAAATGAAAAAGGTTTTGGTGGATGAAAGGGTTTTTGTTTGGGTGATGAAACGAAAAGGTTTAGGCTCAAAGGGGCTAACTAGGGGGATTTTTTTTGGGTAGGTGGTAAAGGAAAAAGAAAAATAATGGTGTAGAAATGAAAAGGGTTAGTCCTAATGCCTCCATCATTTACTTACTCGGGTTTAAGTTGATAAGGACCGGGAATGTATTGTCATGGCAAGTTCTAGAGTCGTAAGAACCAAGCAGCTATTCACACAAGAAACGAAAAATGAGCATTTAGTCAAATGATATGTAATTGTGTGCTCAATAAAGGCTCAAAACTCACTTTTGTGGGAATGGGTTTTTATGTAATCAAGTATATAATCAAATTTTAAATAAGTTTGCTATGCCTTTTCATAATTTTCTTATGTTGGTTCTTTTTATCACTACGCTATCGGTTGTAAATTTGTAAAAATATAACCTTTTTGAGAACTTGAATTTCCCGAGTTAAACCTAGACAAGTAAAAATGAAATTTTTGAAAAAATTTGGGGTGATTAGCGGTTCCAATAGAGTTTTGTGTAAGGCTTGTATTTAGGACTTGCAAAATTCAAGGTTTTAGCATCCCCCCCACACTTAAATTACACATTGTCCTCAATGTGTCCCAAAAATAAATTTTTAGGTTGATTAGATGTGTAAAATAGTGTTTAAAAAGCAAAAAAATTGTGTTACTGGGCGTTGAACACGGCCCCGTGTTATCCGGGCACGGCCCCGTGTTCAAGTGCCAGTAACAAAATTGAAATAAGTTAAACAGAAGGCTGGACATGGGGGCGTGTTGGGTGAACACGGCCCGTGTCCAGGTACCTGTACTGGGCGTTTTTCTGCAGGTGGTTCGGCACGGGGCCGTGTTGGTTTGGCACGGCCCGTGTTGAACCTTCTGAAATGGAGAAAATTGTCGGGTTGCCTCGTTCTTGTGCATGGGATCATTTTTCTCGTTCCCCTTTTCATCCTTTACCACCATGAGTGTGTTGTACTCATTACAAACCATCCAAACCTTAAAACCATCATTTCATTTCACCATAGAGAGAACTTACATAATCCTAAATTAAACTAGATAAAACAAAGAAATAACAAACCATGGAGTCCTAGCCTTTACTTTATTTTAATTTAGCAAAATTTCCAAGAAGTAATTAATCTTGGTTAAACAAGGCCTTTTTGAACTCCTTCTTCCGAGTGCGGTTCTCCTCAAATGTCGGCGAGCCATTCTTCTACCTCCCTTGGAAAGAGAAAAGAAGGCTCATTGGCATTAGTTTGAGGAGTTTCAACTTCCACCGGGATCTCTTGTTGGTGTTCCATGGGAGGTTCCGCCGGAAAGTCTTCCCACCCGGTAGGGTTGTTGATTCCGAGTGCCAGGTTCCAATCCTGTTGAGGAAGGACTGGTTCCATTGGAGGTGCTACAAGAATATTTAACCTCTGGTGCAAGAGGTTAATTTCTTGGAAGCTGCTTTCAAGTCCCATCGTAAGATCGTTAATACGGTCGATTAGGACCTCCTCTACTGAAGTCATTTCGTCGAGAGCCTCCCTTAATGCTATCACATAGTGTACAAGTGTAGCTTCAATGGAGGGTCTTCTTGCTCTTCGGCTGTTTGGCGAATGCACAGGAGATGTTTCGCTGTTTTCACTCGTCATCCTACGAAAAATAAACTAAAAATAGTTTATTTAATGAAACAGTGACCGGACACGGCCCCGTGCTCACTGAGCACGGCCCCGTGTTCATCTTTCTGCAGAGTTTTGGAACAAGGAAACTTGGATTTTTAAGTTATTTTCTGAACGTTGTGGGGCCTTTTTGGCTACTAATAACTTAAAACAATGTTTCATAACATGTTTTTACCAAGATTCTTTGAACAAAACTCATTTATCCCTACCATAGAGTTGGAGGAATTCCAAACTTTCAATGGTAGCTCTTGGAGAAAGATGAAGAAGAAGGAAATGGCTAAAAGAGGAAAGGACAAGATGGGTTGTTGGAACCTTCTTTTAGACTTACCTAGGATAGTTTGAGAGAAGATTCTTGCAAATCTCTGCCCCAAGTTGGTCCAAATGTGCAGAATTCTTGGCTGCATTTATAGAAAACGACAGCATCCTGGACACGGCCCCGTGTTCAGTGGACATGGCCCCGTGTGCAGGTGGAGTTCTGACACAGTTTGTCCGTATTCTGACGTACTGATCAGAATGGAATCTTTCGATGGACACGGGGACGTGTTGGCTGGACACGGCCCCGTGTCTAGGGACTGTTTTATGAAGTTGTCTAGTCTTTTTTAAGGAACTTGTTAGTATCGGGTGGCTCCTGACTGCTTGGAACAACCCCAAAGTGCCTAATATACCTTAATTGTCCTAGACTAAGGCGAGAACGCAAGAGGTTGTCGGTGAGGGTAATTCCTATTTTCATTCTAGGTGGACAAGTCCAACCCTTTCCCGGGCTCTTGTTAAAGAAGGTATATGCCGAATCGCTCAGGTCTATGTATGCACCGAACGAAGTCGATGGAGAGTCCTTCACGGCACAATCGACACAGGGACGACTATCGTCCAAGTCTTTGCTAGGTACGAAGGTATTTTTGGGAGCAACGAGGTTGTCGGAATGCGGTTCCAACATTTCTTCATGGGTATCGTCTTGGGGTGGATCAATAAAATCCTTCCCAAGCTCTTCTATCCATTTCAGAATTAGCTCTTCTAGTTGAAATAACTCGCTAAGGAGCATTTCCCCTAGAATATCGGGCTGGGCGCATTCGAGGGAGAAATAGTGCTTATTTTTACTTTCGCCCCTCTTAAGGTTGTGAGAAGATGGTGGGTCCATGTAGTGGGGCCTATAATTTAGGAAGTAGCATTTTACTTCTTCATGTTCGCCACCACATAATTGACACCACGTACCATAAGAGTGCCGAAAGTAAAAATAATTACTATCACTCATGTTTATGTCAGAAATTACCAACCGTCGGGATCTAACGGTTCTGTTTTCAGTAACTGAAACTTGGGCACGGGGGCGTGTTGAGTGGGCACGGCCCCGTGTTCAGCTTACTGTCTGATGTAAAACAGGATTGCCAGTTCCAATGATTGAGCACGGTGGCGTGTTCAGCGGGCACGGCCCGTGCTGAGCTCTGCAGAAGCTGAAAAACTAAGAAAATCCTAAAAAAATAAAAAGAAAAATAAAGGATGATTAGGCCGTTGATTCCTAACTTTCTTAAAATCCTTGTGTCCCCGGCAACGGCGCCAAAAACTTGATGTGCGATAAAGTGTCGTATATATTAGGTGTATATTTTAAGCCCTTTTTAACACTTATTTTAGCCAAGTTTTAAATTTATAAAACACGATATTTCACTAACACTAAACACACATATGGGCAAGTGCACCCATCGTTGAGTGTAGTATAGCGTTGGTAAGATACCGAGGTCGTCCAAGGACACAAGAGCTTTTAGTACCGGTTTATCCTCAACGTCTAACCAAAATAAAAGTTTAGAAAAATGTTTTAAACTAAGAAAAATAAAACTAACTAAAATGCTGAAAATAAAAATAAAAGAAAAACAGATAGACAAGATGAATCACTTGGTTCCGACTCGTATCTAGTATAACCTTTGATTATTTCCGCACTTTTGCACATAATTAAGAGATTATCTTAGTTATTGTAGTAGGCCCCTCTTTTGAAGGCGACGTTACCCTCACCCCAGTAGTTTGAGTCAGCATGGATACAATCCTAAAAGGGTGGATTATTGGAAGATAATGAATTAAGTTATTAATGCAGTATTATGGTAGGCCCCGCTTTTGGCGGTGACGTTACCCTCAGCTAAGTAGTCTGAGTCAGCAGGGATACAGTCCTAAATAGCCGGGTTATAGTATTAATAGTAGTTAACTTATGAGGGGATCAAAGAGTTTGGACCCCCGCCATCCAATACCGTGAAGTATTGAAGGAGGTCCTACTAAATTTGACCCAGGTCCATTGCAGGACCTCTAAACGCTGAACAATGGCAAGACCTTTACCAAACCGTTCCCTTAACCCCCTACCAGGTAGCCAACATATCTCCATATAGACCGTGGAGATATGAATGGTGAAAATCCTTTATTTTATATAGACAGTAAAATAATGCCAAGACACCACGGACAAACGATAAGGAAAGATCACCTTCAACATAAGTAACTAGTTATTAAAGTCATTAATACAAAACCAAATAAAAAGTGCAAAAGATTAGAAATAAAAAGTATTATACTAGACACTTTGTCTTCACCAAGTGATGTAAGAGACTTAGGCAAACATGGCCTTGATTGTCAAGAACTCTTACGATCAATCTTGGATCCCGAGACGACTCACACACTCTACGATGGACAATGGATGATGGTGGTGGATGATGGTGTTGTGATGGTGGTGGGTGGTGGATGAAGTGTGAGAGAGGTGGTGTGCCAAGGGATGAGATGAAATGAATCCAAGCACTCCTATTTATAGGCTGAACAGAGAGCTGGACACGGCCCCGTGTCCGCTGGGCACGGCCCCGTGTCCGTCTGACACTCTCTCTCCTCATTAATTGTAATTCGCAATTACAATAAATGCGCCTGCTGTACTTTCGACACGCCCCCGTGTCCGCTGAGCACGGCCCCGTGATGGGCAATAGAAGCTTCTATAGGTTTGTCTTTTCTGCTGCTTCTTGGGCACGGCCCCGTGCTGGCTGAGCACGGGGCGTGTTCAGTCTTCTGTTTTCTCTATTTTGCTTTGGAAGGTGCCGTTGAGGGTTCGGGCAGTCCACTAATGTTCCTTTTCTTGTATTTATGTTGGATTTAGCTGTCTTTTTGCTTCTTTTGCGTTTTTGAGCTCATTTAATCCTGAAAATACAAAAGGAAGACAAAAACACTCTTTTTCCAATATTAGCACTAAAAAAGGTTTGTTTTATGCCTCATTTGATGTAATTTATATGTTGCATTTTACACACATCAGCAACATCCTATGCATTCAAACACCTGTCACATACGTTAAAGTAGAGGTCAATACACATAGTGTAAAGGTGAGAATACAAGTTTGATATAGCATAATAGAGTTCGAAATCATTTACGCATAACCAACATGTACAACGTATAATATGAAGCATGTAAGTTATCGACAAAGATCCTATTAATACCAATTACTGCGAGTTGACTACGAGTAGCGAGTGCGCATCACATGTTCACCACTGTGAACATGTGAAGTATTGTCCTTAACAACCCCTGAGTGAACAGGTGTTGAGTCCAAACTATAGTACTATCGTTGCTAAGGCAGGTAGACAGCAATCAAACTGTAAACATAACAAACAGGCATTCATCGAGTCACGTATAACATGCATTAACGGTCAGCGTATAAATAGTGTTTGCGTTGTGTGTTCGATGTGATTTAGAATAGGTAACGTATGTAACACCCAAAAGTGCATAAAGCAAAACGGGATCGAGTATACTCACAGATTGTGTTTAACAAGTAAACACTCTCTTGGATTGAAGGGAGAGCTTGAGAGATTGTCCTGAACAGTTAACGATAGCATAAACGTTGAGCGGCGTGTGAAACGGTGTAAAGTACCAAGTATCGGATGGTAATCCAATCGGGTGGCCAGTCGATCGGGTGTCAATCTGTTCGGGTGGTCATCCGATCGGGTGGCCATTCGATTAGATTTACAGCTTGTTTGGTAAGGATGTGTTTGTGTATGATGGTTTGTCCTTTGAAGTTTTCGTTGTAGCATTTTGAAAATAGAGAAGTATCTTTGCCCTTCAGGTCGGTCGATCGGACGGCGGTTCGATCGGACGGCAATCTGATTGGCGAGGCTTCTCAGTTGAGAACAAGTTCACAGCAGGACAGTCACTCGGTCGGATTGCAATCCGATCGGGTGGCAATCTGTATGCATTGAACATGTTGAAAATTGTTAAGTTTTGAAGTTCCAAACATCACATGGTCGGATGGTCGTTCGATCGGATGGCTATCCGATCGGGCGGTAATCCGTTCGACGTTCAGATCCTTGAAAGTTTGAAATAAAAGTTTAAGTGTGAACCAAGTGCAAGCCGATCGGGTGGCTGTTCGATCAGATGGCAATCCGATCGGATGGCGATCCAATCGGACGGCAATCCGTCCCAACGACCTGGTCGTCTTCGTCACTTGATGGTTTTGAAAGTTTTGCAGTTTGAACGAGACGTTATGATAACTTGCTTAAACATCGGAAGCCTCATCTCGACCCCAGTGACCCGATCGAACAGGAATCACCCTAGTCCGACCAGTTCATGGTTCGGGACGGTTGATCATGTTCAAACCCGAAATCAGTAGTCTCTTGGATAAAATTCAGATCTTGAACTAACACATCACTAATAATGAGTAGAAGATTAGAACGAGCTCCAATTCTATCGGTTTTGAGTGCATTGAGTGTAAAAGAGTTGAAAGAAAGTTGGAAAACCTTCTTTCAATCCTTTTAGCCATGAATTTGTGTAGATTTATGCGAAAATGTTGTTTAATCTTGTGGAAATCCTTCAGATCTAAGTTGTTCTTGGTGGAATGAAGCCAAACCTTGAAGTTCATAAGAACTCCATGATGACATCACCCTAGAACACCTCAAATCCGGTGATTTCACGGTTAAAAGTTAAGATTCAAAGGTGAAAATGATGAAGAAGTGCATGTAGATCATAGAAGTACAAGATTTAGGTTGAAAACTTACAAGAATCGAGAGAAATCGAGAGAAATGCGTGCTGGAGTGTGGCTGGTCGAACAAGGAGCTGTCACATCACAAATGATGTGACAGGTGGCTATTTATAGGGTTTCCCAAAAAGGAAAGTGGTGAAGTGTCGGGCCGATCGGGTGGCAATCTGATCGGGTGACAGTCCGATCGGGCGACAATCCGATCGGATGGCCACTTGATCGGTTGGCCACTCGATCCAGGTGTTTGGCGCGATGAGTTTTGTCGTTTCGATTCGCGTGTTGAGCGTTGCGATGCGATTTGAGTGAGCGATGCGATATTATTACCCATTAGTTACACAAATAACATAACTACTATATCTAACATATAATCACTATAATTAACTTGCGTTTAGCGTTTGCGATTCGAATGCGATGCGATAGATTTGCGATTGCGATTGTGATTAACACCTCAACATAAACCTAACATGCACAAGTAACACATAAATGGTACGCACACGTAAAACAATATCCAGAACACATAATTCGAGTTGTGATGCGATAGCGATTAGCGATAAGTCAATTAGCGATTAAATATGAGATTAATATACGATTAAACCTCGATTATTAATAGATACTCCACATAATACAACTAAAGTGATTAAATAAATAGATTCGATTACAAGTCAAAGAAGTCAAAACAGTAGTTGAGCAAGGAGTGACAGATCGTAATTAGCAATCTTTTCTTCCTTTGACTTCAATCTTGACTTTGACTTTCGAAACACGGGGTGTTACAGCCTCCCCTACTTAAGGGAATTTCGTCCCGAAATTAGGCTTTAGCCGTAACAAACAACTGCGGGTACTATGCCTTCATGTCGCTTTCGAGTTCCCAGGTGAACTCGGCGCCTAGTTTGCCTTCCCAGCGAATCTTCACAATGGGAATGCGTGAGCGTCTGAGCACCTTGGTTTCTCGTCCCATGATCTCGACAGGCTTTTCCACGAAGTTTAATGTTTCGTCCACTTGTAAATCCTCGAGAGGGACATGTAATTCCTGGTTGGCCAAGCACTTTCTGAGGTTCGAAACGTGGAAAATCGGGTGGACGTTACTCAGTTCCTCTGATAGTTCGAGTCTGTAGGCCACTTTTCAAGTTGTTATGACAATAGCGGTTGAAACACCAGTTGTTCCAACAGCTGTTAGTCAACCAATCACCACCTTCCATTTCCCTTCCCAAGCCATACTCATTCCTGTTTCCAAATCTCCAACAAAAACCCCTTCTCCTAAAAAGGTTTACACCAGAAAAAGAAAGTTTCAAGTGAATGATGATGATATCCCTGCACCTACTCCTCTATCATCTTCACCTTTCATTCAAACTAATCCTGAACCATTCATTCATCCACCATCACCACCACCAAACCTACTTGTTGACCCAAAAGTACTTGAAGGTCATGATCCTTCAAGAATTGCTACATTAGCAGCAGATTATCCACTGGAATTGCATGTAGTAAAAGATGAAATGAAACAATTCTACATAGTGGATGATCCTGCAAAAAGAATATTTCCTTCCCTTCATGGCTTTAGACCTCCAAAGAACTTGGATGAGTATTTAAAACTCAAGGCAAAGCAAGCTAAACTACAAGCCAAATATGAAGGTAAAGGGCTAGGTGATAGTAACATCTCAAGTCGAATGCAGTATGGGCTTAGTAAAGTCAAGAAATTGGAAGACTATGCAAGAGACTTAAGAAAAGAGATGTCTAATCTACCACCAAATGCTGATTTACAGAAAAAGCTGAGGAAAGATCTCTTAGAGCTGATCATGAGTGAAAAGTTTTATCTTGCCAAAGTTGAACAATTCAAAGACTGGCCACTCATTGCTCTCAAAGCTGAAATCAATAGAATTGAAAGAATAAAGAATGATCCTCAGATGAAAAGGTCTGCACCTGATTGGAACAAGTACAAAAAGAGCATTGCAGAGCTTACTTTGGAATATAAGAAGAAGAAAGCTGAGTTGGTTGCAGCTAAATATGGTTCGGAAAAAACCATTACAAAATGGTCAAGGCAGTATACATACATGGTTTATGAGAAGCTGAAGAAACTAAGAGAGACAGATCCTACAGCACCAAAGAAACCAGCATACAAGAACAAGAAGGCTGATGAACCACAGCCGCAGACCCTCTCTCTAAAAACTTTGTTCACATCATCTGACACATCCATCATTGCCTTAAATCAAAGAAAAAGGCAAAAGCAGATTGATGAAGAAGATGCACAGAGAGAAGCTGACATTATGAAAGTGGCCATCAAGCAGATGATTGAAGAGAATCCTGACTCAGGAAAGTTACAAGAAATTGCCAAAAGATTCATGAGCAGGCCTCATTCTCCAAACTTTCATTAAATAAAGTCCATCCCCAGAAATCCATTGAACTCAAAAATACTAAAGTGGAAGTCTGATAAAAAGACCCATGTATTGACACTGCTGAAGTCCAATGGAAAAGTTGAACACATTTCAAGGGAGGATGCATTAGGTCTGGATGCAGCTGATCTCCTAGATCTATTAGACCTTCAACTTTGCAAGGATGAGGATGATGAAGATTCCCTTAACTTTGAGCTGCAATTCAAGGGCCAAGTTAGGAAAAGCTGATGAGAGAATAAAGACCAAGAATAAAGAAGTGTTTTGGCATCATCTGTTCTAGGGGGAGATTGTTGGCCCATGCATTCAAGCCCAGAAGAACAGATGATAAGAAAAGCCAAAACTGGTTCTCAAACAGTTGGTCATCATAAGCAGTGCTTGCTCTAGATTCTCCCCTTGACAGTGGTTATCTATCATCTGATGAACTCTAAAGTACTGATCATCTCAACAACTGATAAGCCAAAGAACTGATGAAGAATAAAGACTGAAGCTTTAACTACTGATGTCTCTCAAGTACTGATGAAGACCAAAGCACTACCCATTCAAGGACAGATCACCCTTTGAAGAAAGCACTGATCCTCAACATCAGTGCTTAGGTACAACAGTGGAAAACTAAATCAGTGTTTATGTAATCAGTGTTTATATGTAACAGTGTTTAGAGTTTGTTAGGAGGTTAGATGTCACTTTCATGGTGACTGTTTATGTAATCAGTGTTTATATGTAATAGTGTTTAGAGTTTGTTAGGAGGTTAGATGTCACTTTCATGGTGATGTCAGCAAAGATGTTCAGTGGTTTCGTTTGTACTATAAATAGAACAGTACCTGTACTGTTCCATGAGCTCATTCTCACTAAGTTATCTTGTACGAACAAATCACTGAGCTCAGGCTGAAGGGGAGTCTAGTTGCATGCATGCGCAGTTGAATATTGTAATAGATACAATCTTTTGACTGAATGAAATCATGTTTGCTCAAAGCTATTCTTCCTTGATTGTGTGTTAAAGTTTATTTCCATTTCTGCTGCACATTAAATCTCTGTTTCATCTTTCATTTCTAATTAAACAACACAATCTAAGAAACACAGATCCTAACAATTGGTATCAGAGCATAGGACAGTTAAATTCGATCTAACATTCAATTTGACATAAAAGTTCAGCTCAAATTTATGGATACTCAAAATTGTTCATATCAGTTGAAAAAAAAAACAGAGTAAAAAGGTAATCACGTACAAAGTTGATTATTCTGAAAACTTTTGTAAAATCAACCAAGATGGCATCACAATCACACGACCCTCACATCACCAGAACACTATTCAAGCCACCTATGCTTGTCAAATCCGAGTACAACATCTGGCAATGTAGGATGGGCCATGTGTTAGCTCAGCAAAACACCGGCTGCTGGAAGTCAGTCATCTATGGACCACATGTTCCACAGGTGCCCAGTACTGAAGATCCCAAAGGCTTTGTGCCTAAAATCCCTGAAAACAACTCAGAACAAGATTTTCAAAAAATTGAATTAGATGCAAAGGCTTTTAGCATAGTAGCCTCAGCTCTTCTAAATGACATTTATGCTGGACTGTTACATTGTAACAGTGGCAAAGAGCTGTGGGATGCTCTAAAAGAGCAGTTCGGTGGTACAGAAGAGGTGACAGAGAATAACAGGGAGGTTTTGAATCAACAGTATGAAACATTTTGCCATGTGAAAGGAGAATCACTAACATAACAGTTTGAACGTTTTAGTTGTCTCATTAGTGAACTTAAACTTGTTAATGTTGAATTTGCAAAATCAACTCTAAATAGTAGGTTTCTAAGGTCACTACCTGAAAAATGGGACACAATTGCTTTTGTAACCAGAAATTCTGTTGGATTCAAAGAGTTAAGTCTGACTCAACTTCATGGTCGACTCCTCACTTATGAGTGAGAGTTAAACCAGAAAAAGAAGTTACAAGAGTCTGGGAAGGTTGCTGATGACTACACATTTGGTAGCCCATCACTTCTGGGTCAAGAAGAATCTGGTAGTAGTAAGGATCAGAGTTATGATCATTACATTGACATAACTGCTTGTGGAGCTTTTAACAACTCTGATTCTAACTCAGCTTACTATGCTTTTATAGCAAGCAGTGAAAACCCGAGTTCTGACAACTTATCCTTTGAACTTAATGATCTCCAACATTTTGATCCTACTGATCTGGATGAAATGGACATATTGCATCAATTGGCATTGCTGAGTGTTAGAACCAGCAAGTTTTATAAGAGAACAGGGAGAAAATTTCCAGGGTTACATGGGAACTTAAAAGTTGGGTTGGATAAATCAAAGTTAAAGTTCTACAAGTGTAACAGGCTAGGACACTTTGCTAGAGAATGTAGAAGCCAAAATAGTGGACCAATCATAACACATCCTAGCCCTAGACCTCAAAATTCACAAATCACTGTGCACTATTACCAAAATACCCCTGCTGCTCATGTAACCACTGCTCATTATGCACACCCTGTAACACCTGTTCCGGTGCAATATGTTCAAACCACTGTTCCTCAAATTCAGTATGTCCAAGCCCAGTCTCTCAGGTCCAAGTGCAACAACCTGCACCACAACATGCTGCACAAACATCTGCTACAGCAGAGGCCAGCCAGCAAAGCTTCTTTACCCAAGGCTTTGTTGATTGGAGTAGCATGTCTGATGAACTATCTGATGAAAACTTTGCTCTATTTGCTAAGAATGATGCTCCTGTTGATGAATTTTGTTTTGCAGCATTAGAGTCAATTCCTGAAGGGCTGGAAACTGAAGAAGGAGAATCCAGTGCTGAAACAGTGGATGAGATTGCTGAAGCAGTGGTTACTACTGTTGTTGGTGAACACCTGTTGGAAAGGGAAACCAAACCACTGTTAGAACCTCTTGCTGACCCATGGTGTAAGGAAGAAGAGAAGGAGAAGGAGAACAACAATGCTTGTGAGAATGTTTGTGATTGTGCCATGATGGCTGCAGCTAAGGTACCACCTCAGGTCTTGAAAAACCTACGTTCAGATAAATGCATCATAGCATTTGCTAATGTTAAAAAGGTGAATGAAAACCTTAGAGACAAGATTTTAAAAGATGAAATACAATTTGAAATGTCCATTAAAGAACTGAAAAACAAATTGTTTGAAAAAGAAAGTGAAATCTGCAGTCTTAAACATGAACACAACATAACCAAGGACCAACTTCAAGCTATGATAGAAAAATATCATGCTTGCAAAAAGGAGTTGGAATCCACCCAAATCACTTGTGAAAAAATGGGTGGAATCCTGCAAAGGTTATGAGCTGATATTAGAGAAACATATCAAAAGCAATGTAAAATTTGGCCAGGGTTTCCGGAAAAATGACCAAGTTGAAAACACTACTGTTGAAATCACAGCTAGAGTGCACTGTAAGTGTTCTTGTTGTTGATTTTTTATTTGTGTTGCACAACTGTATGATTTTAGGCATTCTGTTGCTAGACTAGTCGGGTCGGTTTATTGATATCAGAGAAAGCCATACCCTGATTTGTCTGTGCATTATCCCGTGTTTTCATTTTGTCTTTGTGTTTACTTGTTTCTGTTGGTATTTGTGTTATTTCTTTTGTGATCCATTTGTTGTTGACTCTTGTTAAAGTTTACTTGGTCACGGCTTCTGTGTTAAGACTTGTCCAGGCAACCTTGAGTGATAAACCTGGAATCTTGCCCCTGATAGAGTTTCACCTTGTGTTTTGTGTGTCTATCTGCTCTTGATTGTCCCTTATTGGTTACTTGATTTGGTTGTTGTTGTGTTAATATGGATGGTGCTGGAACATCTCAGACTCTTATTAGTAAGCTTAACATTGGGGATCCTTTGTATCTACACCCCAGTGATTCATGCAGTTTAACTATTTTTAACATAAAACTAAAAGGGACTGAAAATTATAAATGTGGTCTAGTGCAATAAAACTTGCTTTAGAGGCTAAAAACAAGTTTGGATTTATAGATAGAAAATGTGAAAGGTCTAAAGATGATGATGTGTTTGGTAGTCAATGGGATAGGTATAATTCTGTTGTATTAACTTATTTGTTGAACTTTGTGTCTGAAGAGTTGTATCTGGGCCAGGTGTTTTCAAAACTTGCTTCTGAAGCTTGGGTTGATTTAAAAAAAAACCTATGATAAAGTGGATGGTTCTGTTGTTTATGATCTTTATAAAAAATAAATTTTATATCTCAAAACGGTAGTTCAGTTTGTGAGTATTATCACAGAGTAAACACTATGTGGAAGCAATTTGATGCAGTGCTTTAATTGCTTTCAAGTTCTTGTCAGGCTGCAAAAGATTATAATTATTTTAATAAATTAATCAAACTGATACTAGGGATGAGCATAGTACCCGTTCGGTACCGAAAGTACCAGTATCGAAAAATAGGGAAAAGTGGTACCAATACTGATACTGAATATACCAGTTCGGTACCGATACCAAAATACGGGGAAAATGGGAACCGATACCGGTACCGAATATACACGATACAGTTTGGTACCGGTACCCGGTACCAAATGCTCATCCCTAATTGATACAATTGGGTGTTTATGTTTCAGCACAGTCATGAATAAACCTGATAAATTTGCTTTTCATGCTGAAAAATGTGTTCTTCTTGGTTACTCAAATGTTAAAAAACGGTATAAGTTGTGGAGTTTAGATAAGAAAAGAGAGTTTTATTCTAGAGATGTGAAGTTTTATGAAAATATTTACCCTTTTAAATCTAAACTATGGAATGACCACGAATTTGTTTTTGATAAAAATCTAAATCATATTAATTTCTTTGACTGATATGAAACATCATGAAAATCTTTACCCAATACGTCTGAAACTCCCAATGATAAAGAGAGGGATTTTGGTTCTCATGAGATCTCTAGTGATTATCAGCAGCCAGACCATCCCTCCACATCTGCCACTGTTGATCAGGTAGACAAAGTCAACCATTAGGGTCTATGATAATTAGTAGTAGTAATGTTGGTCCTGGCAGGGTTGAGGACGTAGAAATTTCAAGTGCTGAGACCAACCCATCTGAGGGAAATGTTCAAGTCTTAGAAGGTCTTCTAGGAGTGTTTCTGTTCCAAAGAAATTGGATGGTTTTGTCTTGGATGCGGAAGAGCTAGAGTTATAATCAAACAACTCTTTTATATTGATTATGAACACGAGTACAAGAAGCTTTATAAGGCTTTACAAAGATTTAGTGTTGTGAGTTTATGTAGGTTATGTAGGGTACGTACAAATGAAGCCTAACTTCCCTATTTATACTAGTTATAGTTTCTCTAGATCATTCAATGTCTAGAGATTTCTACACATCAAAATATCATGGATATCCAACAATTTCAAGTCTTTAGAAGAATATTCTAGAGTGTTCATGACTGCATCTTTTGGGTAGATTTATGCAGCCCTTTCTAGACTCTTCTTAGGCCTTTCAAGGCTGATCTTGAACCTTTCGAGTGTGCCAAAGTCTTCCAACAAAACGTAGGTTGTTCTGGAATATTCAGGGCAACCTTAGATGGTCCCAAATGCTTTCGGAAGTTAGAAAAAATTGTTTTAAATTTAGGTGGGTAGTGACAATAAGCTCATTAACAAATATAGTTCAAAGTTTTACATATTCAAAGCTTGCAGAAACTATGCAAAAAAAAAAAACAAACTCTTAACCAAATACCTCTCCAACAACACACAAAAAAACATCTCAAAACAAGAGAACCCAAATCAACCACACACATCTACTCTCTCAAATCTCATCAATGGCCTTCAGTCCTCGAAACCCTAAACCCTAAACCTCAAATCCAAATTAACCCCATCTCTCTTCCTCCAAATCCTCAACATAACCCAAATCCCACCTCCAATCGCCTTAAATTTCTTCAAATGGCAATAAAAAACACATCATTTCAGCCAGACATTGTTGTTCAGTGCAGAATGACCCATCTGTTAATCAGGTCGGGTTTGGTTAACCCTTTAAAACCCATCTTAAATTCACTATTACAAAATAACCCACCTGCTCAAATTGTTCAATATTTGATCAAGATAAGTGGTAAAGATGAAAGTTTTTGTGGGTTAGAATGTCTAAGAGTTTTTTTTATTGATATTGTGAGATGGGTTTGTATGTTAGAGTTCTGGAATTTTTTAATTTTGTTAGGAATTTGGATGGATATGAGGGGTTTTCGATAGATTCGTGTCGTAATTTGTTTAGTGTGTTATGTGATAAAGATGAAGTTAAGCTTTGTCTGTGTTTTTATGGTGGTGTGATTCAAAATGGGGTTTTGATTGATCGGTTTATGTTGCGGATAATAGCTAAAGTGTTTAGCAGACATGCAAAAGTTGATGCAATGCTTAGATTGATGATATCGGTGTAAATGATCCGTTAATGTATGATTTAGTGATTGATTGCTGTAGTGAAATAGGAAAGTATGAAGTTGCATTTCACCCGTTTAGAGAAATGTCTAAGAAAAAACTTAGTCCAAGATTTAGTACTTTTGCTTCGGGTCTTAAGGCTGCTTGGTATAAGCAAAATTTGTTTAATAGGGCCCCCAACTGTCCCATGAGCGGTATTAGGGGGCTCTATTAAAGCCTCGCCATACAATAGCGGTTGATAGTGGATCTATTTGGTGGGCCATGCTTCTTTTAACATTGTCAAATAACTATTTAAAAAAAAGTTTTTTCTTTTAAAAAACAAAATTTAACTCTATATATACACACACACATACAAACTCACTGATATTTTTTACACCCAACACATCACTCTCACTACCTAATTTCACCCAAATGTTATCTCTCACAACACATCATCTCCATCATGAATCCATTCAACAATGATCCAAACGTGTTTAATCCGAACCACCCACGTTACACAAGCACTCAAGAAAACGTGTAGATCATCAACACCAATACCAACCAAGGTGAATATCAACCGCTAACCATCGAAAATTTACCAAGAAGGGATATGCAATCCCCACAACCTCGACAAACACCCACACCAGTTCAAATGTCAGATTTTTACATGTTTCCTCCCCAATTTGGCCAATACATGTCTCACTTTGTCTCCTATATCTCCTATGTCTCCACCCGAAACCCAAACTATACCCAAAACCCAACCTGATACCGACCAAACGTCATCCTCATATAGACATCGTAGAAAGTAACAGGAAGAGCCACGAGCTCCAAAGACACACAAAAACTAGACGAGCAAAGAGGAGTTAGCCTTGGCACGAGCGTGGGTCGACACAACCGAAGACCCCATTGTTGGTAATATTTTAAAAATTGTTTATTTGTTTATATAGTAATATCTTAAATGTTCAAAATTCTATACTTTAAATATTTTAATTTTTTAAATATGTTTTTTATTATCATATATAGCTGTTAAAATAGGCAATGATCAAGACGTCCCAGTTTGTTTTTATGAGGCAGATTCATGAAAAGTTTTTTGCCGCTACGAAGCACGAACCGTATCGTACAAACGATTCATTCTCGGGCAAGTGGTCGTCAATGTGAACGAAATGCAGCAACTTTAACAATATTGTGAACCGCCATATAAACAATCGAAACAGAGCTAGCAGTTCAAACGACACAGACATAATGTCAGCCACCCACAATGACTTTAGAGCAACATACGGTATTGACAATCAGTATAGCAGCGAACATTTGATCAGTATCAATTCGGTTTATTTCATATTTCAACTTCTCATTTTAAATGAACTAGTCGAATTTCCTTGAGCGTAGCAACAGGTATTTGATCAGTGTCAGTTTGGTTTATTTTGTTATTGATACGATACTGGCATTTAGTATAGCAAATGAAAGAGAAAACTCAAGTCTCCACAATGTCATGAGAAAAATAGAACGAACCACCTTCTTTTTCATCCCCGATCCATCAACATTCATCCTATGATCCAAGGCCTGCTGAATGGAAGGGAATTGAGCTAGAACCAGGGGTTTAATCCAAATGCAGATTTGCCACCACATCATCTGAGCAAACATGTAAGAGGACAACACATGATCGGCATATTCTACAGCAATACCACATGACTTACATGTACTATCTCCAACCAGAACTCCCCTTACCCTTAATTCATCCATTATTGGGATCCTTTTTGCCAAAAAACTCCATACAAACATATTGACTTTAGAAACAACAACCAAATAACCTTATAAACCTTACCCATTTAGCCTAATTTACCTTACACACAATGTGGCATATCTAATTAACATGATCGATTACCGTATTCTACTTCACACAATGGCCAACGCGATATATGTAATTAACTCGACCTATTTAGCCTAATCTACTTTTTTAACGACAATTAACCTACAACAACCATACCCAATAAGTCCCACAAATAGCAAAACTATTGGTAGGGTATGGGAGAGGCTGTTTCCAGGGGGACTCCCCAACTATAAACTAACAACCAGTGTTGCAAAAATCGCGATTACTCGGCGATTAATCACCGACTAGTCGCTAGTCGGCCTCCTACTGAGTAATTTTTCACTAATCAGTCAAAAAATCGCTAGTCGGTCGAAGCCGGTCCAAGCCGCCCTAGTGGGCCCAAGTCGCCCTAGTCGGCCCATTTGAAATCCTTACAAAACAGGCCCAAGATTACAACTTTAGCCCATTTTCCTTATCCCTTACCCTAATATGCTGAAGAATTTGAGTGGAAGAAAGAGGATGAAGTAGACGAGGAGATTGAATACGAGTCAGATGGTGTCGAAATCATTGAACACTACGGGGATGACGATTACATTTGAGCTATTTGTTAATTTTTGAATTTTAAGTACTGAGACTTGTTATGTTATGACTTATATGTAAGTTTAGTTTGTATTTTAAGCTACTTTTACCTTTTTAAATATTATATTAATATGGATGTGAGTGTATATATATACATATTTATAAAAATAATAAAATTTACATATAAAGTTCTGATCCGATTAATCCCGAGTAATCCCGAGTAAACCCGAGTAGTCGCTAGTCCCCACCTCACCGGCCGACTAGCGACTAGCGAGTTCTCCAACCTTGATTTTAAGTACTGAGACTTGTTATGTTATGACTTATATGTAAGTTTAGTTTGTATTTTAAGCTACTTTTACCTTTTTAAATATTATATTAATATGGATGTGAGTGTATATATATACATATTTATAAAAATAATAAAATTTACATATAAAGTTCTGATCCGATTAATCCCGAGTAATCCCGAGTAAACCCGAGTAGTCGCTAGTCCCCACCTCACCGGCCGACTAGCGACTAGCGAGTTCTCCAACCTTGATTTTAAGTACTGAGACTTGTTATGTTATGACTTATATGTAAGTTTAGTTTGTATTTTAAGCTACTTTTACCTTTTTAAATATTATATTAATATGGATGTGAGTGTATATATATACATATTTATAAAAATAATAAAATTTACATATAAAGTTCTGATCCGATTAATCCCGAGTAATCCCGAGTAAACCCGAGTAGTCGCTAGTCCTCACCTCACCGGCCGACTAGCGACTA
>JARYGA010051666.1:0-37541 GCA_030545235.1 Helianthus tuberosus | reverse complement strand
GGGGTGAGGGTAACGTCACCTTCAAAAGAGGGGCCTACTACAATAACTAAGATAATCTCTTAATTATGTGCAAAAGTGCGGAAATAATCAAAGGTTATACTAGATACGAGTCGGAACCAAGTGATTCATCTTGTCTATCTGTTTTTCTTTTATTTTACTTTTCAGCATTTTAGTTAGTTTTTATTTTTCTTAGTTTAAATTTTTTTTCTAAACTTTTTATTTTGATTAGACGTTGAGGATAAACCGGTACTAAAAGCTCTTGTGTCCTTGGACGACCTCGGTATCATGCCAACACTATACTACGCTCACGATGGGTGCACTTGCCCATATGTGTGTTTAGTGTTAGTAAAATATCGTGTTTTATAAATTTAAAACTTGGCTAAAATAAGTGTTAAAGGGGCTTAAAATATACACCTAATATATATAACACTTCACACGCATCAAGTTTTTGGCACCGTTGCCGGGGACACAAGGATTTTAAGAAAGCTTAAAATCGACGGCCTAATCAGTTTTTCAAAACCTTTTTAAAAGCGCGCACATTTTTCTGCATTTTAGTTTAGATTTGCATTTACAGTAACCTGTACACGGGGCCGTGTTCGCTGAACACGGGGCCGTGCTGCAGAATTTTTTTTTTAAGTACCCAGTAACAGTAGCTTGAACACGGGCCGTGCTCACTGAACACGCCCCGTGCTCAACGAAATCAGTAAATTTAATTAAAACGCCCAGATACAGTTCCTGAACACGGGGCCGTGTCCACTGAACACGGGGCCGTGTCCAGCCTCTGTTTCCGCTTTTTATTTTTGTTTTCTGATCTCGAGACTCGGTTGTGGTCTGCTGAGTGATTCTTATGGATCAATACTCAGGAGGTTACAACTACACCTATGAGGAGGATGATTATAGGGGTAATTATTGCACTAATTGTCGTAACACACGCTCGGTTCAAAATAATCACTCATATCAACCATCCAATTCATACACCTATTATGAGGAGCCCAGGTACGAGCCATCAACTTCATACACATCCTATGAAGACCAAAGGTATGAACCTCCTCCCTCATACTCATATTTTGATGAACCAAGGTATGAGCCTTCATACTCATACTTTGAGGAACCAAGATATGAGCCACCACCTTTGTATGCTTATTATGAGGAATCATGGCGTGAACAACCCACCTCATACGAGTATTATGAAGAACAAAATTACGAACCTTATCCATCATATGCTTACAATGAAGAACAATGGTGCGAACCATCGACTTCATATGGGTATTATGAGGAACAAAGGATCGAACAGCCGGATTCAAGCTTAGAAAATACCGATTCTTTTTCTATAACCTAAGTGACCGATAGGATATTAGAACACATTAGAGTTATCGATCGATATATAAAAGAAGCTCGCGCAAGGGAAGAGGAGTCCCGTGCAAGAGAATAGTTAAAAAAGGAAGAGATAACCGAAAGTGTAAAAATGGAAGAACAAATAAGTGAAAAACCGACACATGAGTTAAACAACGAAAAAGGTGAGTCCAACAACGTTAAAATTCAAGACGAGTCTAATTTTGAAAAAATTAATCTCTTGTCACCTTCTTTTGAAAATCATTGTTTAGTACCCACTCATGCTAAGTTTTTAAAAGAGTTAAGCACTAACACTAAAATTGACGAAACGGTAAGTGTTAAGTTAACTAATGATCAAACCTCACTAATAAAAGAAGACCCATTTGAAATTAACATTACACCGGTTCCATGTTTCTTTCAAAATTCGTTTATTAGTAATGTCACAATCGATAAAGATCTTTGTGTTAACATAATGCCTAACTACATTTTCGAAAAATTAAGTATTAGTGATTTTTCTCCACTTCAAATACCCATTTTTCTATCCAATTGGAAAGTAATAAAATCAATCGGTATAGTTGAAGATGTCTTGGTTCAAGCAAATCAAATGGTAATCCCGACCGACTTTGTCATCCTCGATGACGCTCCTCTAGTGTTGGGGCGACCATTTGTAAAAACTCACGAAGCTTTGAAAAACCGGAAGTTCAAAAATCTACCTCTTCAATTAGGGGCATTTAAAAGAAGTGTCGATCTCGAACGGTCAATGAAATACCCTTTCGGCAATAATGACCCCCTAATTGAAGATGAAGATGAACCACCCGATACAAGTGAAGAGATTGACCACTTTGTTGAAGAAGAGGTCACCATAGAACAAACTTTTAAAGTTCTTGATCGAAATGAGCAACCAAATAAGGAGTCTCCCAAAGACCCACCACTTGAGCTCAAAGAACTTCCAAAAGGTTTGGAATATGCTTTTCTAGACAAAGATGGTAATTTACCTGTAATTATTTCATCTAAATTAGATAACTTAGAAAAGGAAAAATTAATTAATCTTTTGAAAAAACATAAAAATGCAATAGCTTGGAAACTTGTAGACATAAAAGGAATTAGTCCTTCTATGTGCACACACAAAATTTTGATAAATGATGACTACAAATCGGTCATACAACCACAACGTCGAGTAAATCCAAATGTTCAAGAAGTGGTTAAAAACGAAGTCATCAAACTACTTGACACCGGACTTATCTATCCTATCTCCGATAGTCCTTGGGTGAGTCCTGTCCAAGTAGTTCCAAAGAAAGGAGGTATGCCGGTAATAACCAACGAAAAGAATGAACTAATACCAACGAGAACCGTCACAGGATGGAGAGTATGTATAGATTATAGACGATTAAATGAAGCAACAAGAAAGGATCACTTTCCTTTACCCTTCATTGATCAAATGTTAGAAAGATTATCCGGTCATAAATTTTACTGTTTCTTGGATGGTTTTTCCGGTTACTTTCAAATCCCGATAGCACCCGAAGACCAAGAAAAGACAACTTTCACATGTCCCTATGGAACTTTTGCTTATCGACGCATGCCGTTTGGTCTATGTAATGCCCCAGCAACATTCCAACGTTGCATGGTAGCCATTTTCCACGACATGATAGAAAAGACAATGGAAGTCTTCATGGATGACTTTTCTATCTTTGGGGATTCATATGACCAATGCCTCGATAACCTTGAACGAATGCTATCCCGATGTGAGGAAACTAACCTCGCCCTTAATTGGGAAAAATGCCATTTCATGGTAACGGAGGGAATAGTCATCGATCACAAGATCTCAAGCGAAGGAATGGAGGTGGATCGAGCCAAAATAGATACCATTTCTAGATTACCACCTCCATCCTCCGTAAGAGCTATCAGAAGTTTCCTAGGGCATGCCGGATTCTATAGGTGGTTTATCAAAGACTTTTCTAAAATTTCTAGACCTCTAACAAAATTACTTGAAAAAGATGCTCCTTTCATCTTTGACAATGATTGCAATCAAGCATTTCTCACCTTGAAAGAAATGTTAGTCAATGCACCTATCATGATAGCGCCTGATTGGAAATTTCCTTTCGAAATCATGTGTGATGCTAGTGACTTTGCAGTTGGAGCTGTCTTGGGACAAAGAAAAGAAAAGCATTTCCACCCAATTTATCATGCTAGTAAAACACTTAATGATGCACAAGAAAATTACACAACAACTGAAAAAGAATTACTAGCTGTGGTATTTGCTTTTGATAAATTCCGTTCTTATCTTGTTCTTTCTAAAACTATAGTTTATACAGATCATGCAGCCATCCGATATCTCTTCAAAAAGCAAGATGCAAAACCACGTTTGATTCGGTGGATTCTACTCCTCCAAGAATTTGACATTGAAATCAAGGACAAAAGAGGAGCAGAAAACACCACTGCAGATCATCTTTCGCGCTTAGAAGACCCAGCTTTGGAAGCAACCAGGGACGAGCAAATCAACGAAAAATTCCCAACTGAGTCCCTGGAAATGGTGGAATACAAGGAAGAACCATGGTACGCCGACTATGCTAACTACCTAGCTAGCGGTATAGTCGCAAAAGGGTGGCCACATCATCAAAGAAAAAAATTTCTTTGCCAATGTGAAACACTACTTTTGGGAAGATCCATATCTTTTCAAAATGTGTGCCGACCAACTCGTCCGACGATGCGTACATGGTAGTGAAGCATGAAGAATTCTCCGCCATTGTCATGAAGGTCCGTACGGAGGACATCATGGTGCTGCTAGTACCGCACGAAAGGTATTCGATTCAGGATTTTATTGGCCAACCATTTACAAAGACGTCCAAAGTCTTGTAAAAACATGTGATCCTTGCCAAAGAACAGGTAATATTTCTTCCAAAAACGAAATGCCACAAAATGGCATTCTTGTTTGTGAAATTTTTGATGTGTGGGGACTCGACTTTATGGGACCTTTCCCACCATCGAAAGGAAACAAATATATACTTGTGGCAGTAGATTACTTGTCTAAATGGGCCGAGGCCGAGGCACTTCCAACAAATGATGGAAGAGTTGTGGTAAGATTTCTGAAAAAATTATTCTCTCGTTTTGGCACACCTAAAGCTTTAATAAGTGATAGAGGTACCCATTTTTGCAACCATCAACTCGAATTTTTTTTAACAAGATATGGGGTCTATCACCGGGTCTCAACAGCGTATCACCCTCAGACAAACGGACAAGCCGAAGTGACTAATAGAGGTTTAAAACGAATACTCGAAAAAACCGTAGGGTTAAATAAAAAGGAATGGGCAGATAAATTAGACGATGCTTTATGGGCTTTTTGAACTGCTTATAAAACAACAATAGGTACAACCCCGTATAAGCTAGTCTATGGAAAAAGTTGTCATTTGCCAGTAGAAATTGCACACAAAGCCTACTGGGCAATAAAAAATGTAAACTTATACTTAGAATTTTTCGGTAAAAATCGATTTTGTCAATTAAATGAATTAGACGAGCTTAGGAATTATGCATACTCAAACTCTGAAATTTATAAGGAACGAATGAAAAATTTGCATGACAAACATATTAAACCTAATGAATTTCGGGTAGGAGATTTAGTTCTTTTGTTTAATTCACGACTTCGATTGTTTCATGGTAAATTAAAGTCTAGGTGGTCAGGACCTTTTTCCATCACCCATATTTTTCCACACGATGCAGTAGAAATTAAATCTCGAAATGGGCCCCCATTTAAAGTCAATGGCCAACGGCTGAAACTCTATCAAGGATTCATTGAGGATGAAGAAGAAGAGATCTCGCTTCAAACGGTGGAAGAATAAAAACATCATGCCTGGTAAGTTACGAACGATTGAGACAACAAAATAAAGCGGTAAGTTTTCTAACCATAGCTTATGGGAAAATGAGGGCACTCACACGAGCACTTAAAAAAAAAATGTTGGTGCATGTTTGTGACAACAGCTTAGATTTGGTCTTTGGATATCTTGTAATTAGATAAACGATAAACGGTTAGCGGGTTTAGCTTTGTATTAGTGAGATAATAGAGTTTGGGTTAAACAAAACCCAATTAGGTTGATGGGAAACGAATTGGGCTTGTCCAATTCGCAGTCCATGATGTTTAACTAGGCCCAAGTAGTAACCTTGTGTTATATAAACAAGGTTAGGCTTTAGGGTTTAGTTTAATCAGTTAATCAGCCAAAACAGTTTTAGAGAGAGAATTCGTGAGAGCTTTAGGGTTTGGACGAATTTGAGAGTGGTTAGGGTTTGATTGATTGTAAAACAGATTGTTTGGATAATCAATAGAAACCCGGTTTGAAAGTGATTTGCTGTTCTTCTACTTGTTTCTGTGATATTCTGATCAAGAGGATTCCGCACTCTTGATTGGAAAGACAATTCTGTGAAAGATCCATACGAATAGGGGACCTACAATTGGTATCAGAGCGTTAGGCTCTTGAAGGCTCGGTTCAGAATTGTTCTTGGCAGAAACAGGGAGTTTTCGAAATTTTTGAAAAATTAGGGTTTTTAAAAATTTTCGAATTTTTCTGTTTGGTTTGATAAAATTTTCGAATTTTTGGCTGTTTTGATATTCTGTTTTGTTTGATTGCTGATTCGCAGGATTTCAGGAAAGATTTCATTGATTTTGGAAAAGTTTTCGGGTGATAGACTTGAAGATTCGAAGACTGTTCTTCGTGTTTATCGATCTGTTTTTCATAGTTTTCGAAATTATTTTGCTGATTTAGGTGTTTCGATTTTGCAGGATTCTGTTAGGATAAATCTGGAAATCTTCAAAAGTTCGAAAAGATTAAGTTTCCAAGTTTACTGATCAGCGAATTTGTGACCTGATACATCTGTGACCAGCGATTTTGTCTGGACTGTGCGAAATTAACTGTACCTGCATACGTATTGGCGAAGTAAATCCAAAGGCGACTTTGGTAACCGTGTGATTGTCCACAGCGAAATCATCACGGTTTCGGCGACGTTAACAGTCGTCGTAATAGCGAATTTAAGCAGCGATTTTGGAGGCGAAATTATCAGTGAAGTTGGTAGCGAAATTGACCTTTAAGCGAACTAAACCAGCGAATTTGGACAAATAAACTGACCAGCGAATTTAGCAGCAAATTTAAAAGGGTGGAATATTTTCTGGCAAGCGTCGATAAAATTTCAGAGTTTTGCAAACAGAAATTGATCCGTAGCTCGTTAGACAGAGCTGTTTGGACCGTTGAATTCCTTGGATTTTTAGGGAAAAAAAAAAAAAACAGTTTTCGACTCTGGAAAATCCCGAAAACGGTTTTCGACATTATATATCATTGGAATCGTAATCTCGAGACGAATCTAACGGTATAACTTGGTAAAAACAGTTTTCGGATAATATTTGTACGGTTTCATCAGTTCGCTTACGGTAAAAGCTTGAAAAGGACCAGTATAGGAGTTAGATTTGGATTTTGATTCAGGTTACCAAAATCCATTTAAACTTTTACGCTGCGTGATGGCTAAGATGGATAATGGAAGTGAGGTTGTTAAGAACTGGCCAAAGCTTCTAAATGTCAATGAATATGCTGAATGGAAAAAGAAGGTTGAGGCATATGTTGAAAGTAAGGATGCGAGAATGTGGAGTTGTATGATAGATGGATACGTTGCTCCCACACGTCGTGTTGATGGTAGAGTAAAAGTAATTTCTTATGAGAAGATGGATGAATCTGAGAAACGAGTGGTTGATGCTGAGAAGAGAGCTTTAGCAGTGATCAAGAAATCCTTACCTGAGGGCATTAAGAATACCTTCAAGAACTATGGGAATTCTAGAGATCTGTGGGAAGCTTTAGAAAAACGTTATCAGATTCCATCAAAAGTGAATACTTGTGATCAAGCATTGGTAGCTGAGTTTGCACCTGTGAAGATTGGAGAGGGAGCTGCTGAGATAGAAGAGAAGAAGGAAGCAGATGAGGAGAATGCTCAAAAGAAGGGTGCAGAAGTTTTAAAGGGCTTGAAGGATGTGAACGGACTTACAGCAGAGGTAAAGGTATCATCAGAATCTGTAAGTCATACATGTCTAAATTGCACTGAACTACAGGTTAAAGTTGACAGACTATCGGAGCAAAACAACATTCAGTCAACTGAATTAGAAAAGTTAAAAGAGTCAAATGTTCTTTTGATTAAACGAGAGTCAGATTGTTTTACAAAACTCAAATCAAATGAACAAGAAATTAGCAGTTTAACAAGCAAAGTCAATGAACTGTTACAGGTCATTGATTTAGCTCGTGAAACTGTGAAAGAAAAGACTAACGAGCTTTCAGAAAAGTGCACAGAATTGGCTGATGCACAAGCCAAAATTGTTGCACTTCAGGGGAAGTTAAACGATTTTGGGAATTCTTCGTTAGTCAGAACTCAAATTCAAAAAGGTTTAAAAAGAAGTAATGATAAAACAGGGGTGGGGTTTACTAAAGCTTCATCTTCTGTAAATCAAGACTACTCATTTTTACCAACTGAAGATGAGCTAACTGAGTTTGTAACCATTGCACAAGTAGTAGTGGATCCGATAGCTGTGGACTTGCCAGATAGTCCAGTTTCTTTGAAAGAATCTGTTGGGTCTAACGGTACACCTCATAAAGTGGATGAGGATACCAAAGACAAAACGGCCAACACATTTAAAAGGGGATCCAACAGAAAGAAAAGTTATAAGAAGAGATCCTGTTTTAAATGTCACAACATAGGGCATGTGGCAAGTTGTTGTCCTTTGAAGAAAGGTAAACAAAAGGTTGATGAGGTTAAGGATGAGAATCAGGTTGGGTCAAGCAATAGTGTAAAAACAAGTTGTCAGACAAAGAAACCTGAATCTCAATCAAAACCCTCAACTTCGAAAAGATTTGATAGACCAAGAAGTATTTCTCCACAATTTAGTCATTATAATGGTAAATCAAGTCAGTTTCAAAGTCAACATAGAAATTTTGGATATCAAAATCGATACCAGACATCTGTAAATCGAAATTTTCAAACAAGAAATGGACATAGGGGTTTTAGTAACTCGAATGTTCAACAATATCCAATTTTTTTTCAAAATTCATGGTATAATAATGGGAGAAGCAGGTATCCAGATAATCCACTGAAGTGTGATGGATATTGGATGGATGTACCTGTAATGGATGAATTTGGAAAACCCAAGACTATCAGGGCTTGGGTTCTTAAGACTAACTGAGTTGTTGAGTGTGTGCAGGAGCTGCTAAGGAGGATTATCAACTTATGTTGATAATGGCTGCTCTAGGCATATTAAGGGGGATGTGAGATTGTTGATATATTTATATTGGTTGATTTGAATTGAAGTTCAAAGTGCTAAGTCGACACACTAGATAACCTGGCAGATCTTTATACTAAAGCATTTGACAGGGCTCGCTTTGAACATTTAGTCGAACTTAACGGGATGAGGAATCCTGAATAACTGATTTTTCATAAGAATTTTTGTAAATAGTTTATTGCTTTTCTTAAAAATTAAAAATTAAATTTTTTTTTTGAAAAATAAAAAACATAAAAAAATAGAAAATCAAAAATGAGTTATCATTGTGTGAAAAAGGAGAAATGATAGTACATCAGCAAGTTAGACTGTCACACTGAAAATAAAATTAAATTGCTTAAGTGTGATAGCAGCTTCATCATATGATGTACCAGTAGGCAAAAAGCATGAAATAATCAACTTACCAATGTGATATAAATCTAAATGAACTGTGTATGAGTGGGGAACACATCAGTGGTGTATGGTTTAATGACCTTAAATCTTGCGTTGATAGATTGCCAAAATCTGAAGTTTTGGGTCTTTATACTGTTATTTCATCTGGGGATATCTTGACTGTTCTTCTGTTCAGAACTAAAATTGTACATGACCCCAGGAAAGAAAGTCACTTGGAATTAGCTCATTTCTATTTGAATGTCTGTATGTTGTCCCGATACACACAATTTTGATCTGATTCTGAAATCTTCTCTGAAAAAAGTCGTGTACCTCCTCTGCTGCATCCAGGTATATGCTGACCTGGAGGTGCTAGGCAACGACAGCCTCTGCTGCATCCAGATACATGCTGACCTAGCTGTACGTTGTCGCGCTATAGATCTAATACACCCGAAAGAGGCCCTCAAGTGCCCAAAATGAAACCCAATAAACCTATATCAAACTGAGAAAAACTCATTTGATCTGTATATTATACCATCTCTCCTAAAGATCTATTCTGTTCTCTTCTCAACCTATTCCCAGTTAAGATTTCAGAAATCTGGATTGGACTTGTGAAATATGTGGTAGGGAAGATACTTGCATGATAGAGTGTGTTGTTTATATTTCCAGGATTTGATTAGTATTTATTTGGGTGTTCATTGTTAAGCAATTAAAACATGATAAAACAGACTATATGCAGACCTAGGCACTGTCAGGATATCTTAAAGGATGACATCAGTATACTCACCTACTACGATGAATCTTTGTGCATACCTTGATCGTGGGGGTATATCCTGAAGTGGGACACACTAGTATATCAGTAAATAAAATTACCTTAACGTATCATATGGTAATGGTACTTGAAATGTTCATGCATTTTGTTTAAGTGGATAAACATACTGGTAATCGTCATGAACTGCTTTTCATGAAAGATTAACTAAAGAATTATCTAATAGTGTGAAACAGTTTGATTGTGCTGATATGATCTTCTTACCAGTGATTCTCACAAAAATAGAGTGTTTATTGCTTTTGTTATTTACTTGCTTTCAAAAAAATATAAAAATCCAAAAATAGTGTCTTTTTCTGTTTAAAATTCTTAACGTACGGAAAACTGTTATTCTTGGAGGAATTGTTACTGATAGGGGGAGACAGTGTTAGATAGTGAGTTCAAAATTTTAAATCATGCTGGTTATAGGGTGTGATTAAAAAGTTTTGCGTGTTGGTGATAAGTTGAAAATGCTTAATCTGTTATACAGTTTAACAAATCTCTTGAATAATAATAATTTGTTTAACTTATGTTGAAAAATTCTTATGTTTTCTCGAGATGTTTGTTTTATAGTAAACAGATTGAAGCAGTGTGTTGCTGAGAAGTTGCTGTGAAGATGAGAGTTTGATTGGATGCATGGTAGAACCTCCTTTCTACATTGCAGACAAAGTTGAAGAGTTTGAAGATTACTATACAAATGCTGAACTGGAGTTTACTCAAACGCTAAAGTTTTTGAAGATTTGGTGATTGGATGCATCAGCTTAGGGGGAGTCTGTTGCTGACAGAGCTATTGAAGCTGAAGCTATCCAAAGACCAAAGACAGTGCAAGATTACATGAAGATTGCAAGAAGACTGAAGACAAAGTTATTTTATGAAGCTATTGTCAAGGGGGAGTTTGTTGGTGCATGTTTGTGACAACAGCTTAGATTTGGTCTTTGGATATCTTGTAATTAGATAAACGATAAACGGTTAGCGGGTTTAGCTTTGTATTAGTGAGATAATAGAGTTTGGGCTAAACAAAACCCAATTAGGTTGATGGGAAACGAATTGGGCTTGTCCAATTCGCAGTCCATGATGTTTAACTAAGCCCAAGTAGTAACCTTGTGTTATATAAACAAGGTTAGGCTTTAGGGTTTAGTTTAATCAGTTAATCAGCCAAAACAGTTTTAGAGAGAGAATTCGTGAGAGCTTTAGGGTTTGGACGAATTTGAGAGTGGTTAGGGTTTGATTGATTGTAAAACAGATTGTTTGGATAATCAATAGAAACCCGGTTTGAAAGTGATTTGCTGTTCTTCTACTTGTTTCTGTGATATTCTGATCAAGAGGATTCCGCACTCTTGATTGGAAAGACAATTCTGTGAAAGATCCATACGAATAGGGGACCTACAAAAAAGCTCTGGTTTCAGGCGATTTTTCGCAGAATTTCAACGTCTCCTATCGCTCTAACAACATCAAGGTATGATTCTATCACTTTTAGTAGTTAGATTAGTTACTTGCATGTAGTTAAAACACCAAAAATTTGGGGAAAAATCTAGGGTTCTTGAAGTTCATCCGGATCGAACCTCAAATTTTTGTTTAGATCTGTTTGCATTTAGTTAGATTAGTGTTAAGGAAAGTAGATACACTTGTATTGTTCATAGATTCATCCAATTTCACACAAAAACCCCAAACCCTTGTTCTTGAACCGAAAAAGATAAACATTGATGGGGTAAACGGGATATTTTGGGGAAAACGATGCTTAGGGTTTCATTTTCGGGGGAAACCGCACCTATTGGACCAAAAATTCTCAAGCTTTCGAAACCGGGTCGAAAAATGGGATTTTTGAGTAACAGACCCTTGGACACGGGGCCGTGTCCGCTGAACACGGGGTCGTGTCTAGCCCGCTGTTTGCAGTTTTGTCCGAAAATATTTCTGTTTCGTGCTAACTTTTGGTGTATTCTTGCAGATGACCAGGAAGTTCACAAGATTTAACGCCAATGAGCTCGATGCAAGAGCTCGATACGAAATTCTTCAAACAAGGCCGGAGGAATACCCGAGGCAAGCTTGCACGGACCTGCTAACCATGGTGAATCAAATTGACCGTTTCAACAACATTGTCACGGGACCACTCAGAGTCGCCCTAACAACTCGGCTCCGTTCCGTCCACGAATGCACGTTGGAATTCTATAGCACTTTCACATTCAACTCAAGGTGCGACCCGTTCGACAATGACGGGGTAGCTTTCCGATGTGGCGGAACGAAGTATTCGATCTCTATGGCACAATTTGGGTCGATTATCGGGTTGTATGAGGAAGAGGATGCAGGAAACGAAGAAAATACTGGGGGAATGAGAGAGATAGGTGACAACGAACGCCAAGCCATGTGGGCTCAGATTAGAGAAGGGTTCTACAATCCGAGCAACACTAAGAGTACAAAGCTGAGGGATCCGCTATACAGATACATTCATAGGCTCCTCGGCTACTCTCTTAGCCAAAGGCATGACAGTAGTGGCGTCGTTGGGTTAAGAGATTTGGTTGTCCTCCACTGCATTCACAACCGCAGGCCGCTCGATGTTCCGTTCCTCATGCTCCGAAACATGCATCACAACCGCCTTGCTAATGCACTGACGCCTATTTTCTTTGGGGATGGGTGTACCGTCTCTTCAAGCACTTCGCCCACATACCTAGGTCATTTGAGAGGAACCCATGGTCGGGTATGGTGGATATTCACATATGCCGCTCAATGAACCTGATTTATGAGGCAGAAGACGAGACGGTAACCTTTCAAAGGATGCAAGGTCATGCATAGAACCCACAAGAAGCACTTGTCCTCCCAGCTCCGCAACATCATCAGTACCAATACCAACCCCACGGTGATCCGGGCCAATCATCCTCCTCGGGAGGCGGTTTTCCTAACTTTCAAAGTTTGCATGATTTGTTGCAGGAAAACCTTATGTGTACTAGGAACACCTATAACATGGAGAGCAACACCTACCACCAGGTCGGAGCTATAGAGAGAAACCTATCCGAGATCCAAGACGATGTTGGATACATAAGAGACCACATTGCACGCCATGGAGGGGATGATGACGATGATGATGATGACGATGCTATGGAGTAGGCGAGAGGAGCAGAGGAGGAAGCGGTTGATTGATGACTACCCAGGTTAACCCTTTTTAATCTTGAACAATTGATGGCCTGCGTGCCAAATGTTGAACAATTTACTTTTCCTAACTTCTTTTATTTTCTGCATTTATTTTAACTTTGACATGGATGTTAACTTTGGTAAAAGTAGGATGTTTGCTGTTGGATCTGAGTTTCTTTTTGATTGTATTTTTGTTTGAAATTAAGATGGAAATGAAAGAGTTGTGCAGCGGAATTAAGATGAAAACAAACTTTGCATACAATCAAACAGGAGTAATACTTTTAATCAAACATCTTTACACAATGAACCGAATGATTGAATTTGTTTCAACAACGATTACAATGATTGATGTAAGAATGCAAACTCCCCCTCAGCCAGAGCTCAGTAGTTTGTTCGTGCAAAGAAGACGATGTGGTGAAAGAGCTAATAGAACAGTACAAAGTACTAAACTATTTATAGGCACTTGCAAACCACTGAGCATCTTAGCTGACGTCACCATGAAAGTGACATCTAACCTCCTAACAAACTCTAACCTCTGATCTATACAAACACTGATGTAGTAACTACTGCTATTACAATCTATTACATGAAAGATACTTAAACAGCTGCTGCATCCTTCCACTGCTGTGAATCCAGCAGTGCTTGTTCGGATCAGCAGTACTTGACTCAAAGCAGAAGATTGAGTCAGCAGAGCTTTGGTCTTCCATCAGTCTTTTAACATTTGGCAGTAGATGCAAGGCAGCAGTTGTGGATCAGCACTTGGTAAGATCAGTAGATACGAGGTCAGCAGATACAAAGCCACTTTCAAGGGGAAAGATTTGCATTAACTATCTGTAAACGTCTGCTTATTCTGGATCCACTGCTCTGATCCAGTTTTGGCTTTAATTATCTGTTCCTCTGATAGGGTTCAATCCCAACAATCTCCCCCTGGAACAGATAATGCCAAAACTCTTCATTATTTGTGGAAATCTTTATTGCCTCCTCAACAGCTCCCTTATCTGACCTTTAAATTGTAATTCAAAGTCTAGGGCGTCTGTATCTTCATCATCCCTGCTAAGTGGAAGATCAAGGAGATCCTGCAAATCTTCAAGACTCAGGCCAAGAGCTTGTTCCCTTGATATTTTCTCCACTACTCCACCAGACCTGAGCAAAGTCAATACGCAGGTCTGTTTGTCAGTTTCCCACTTTTGTATTTTTGAGCCTGGTGGGTTTCTTGGGAGATGTTTATTTGCAGAAGTATTTGGTGAGGCTGGCCTGTTCATAGCTGGTTGAGCAGCATTTGCAGATTGTTCCAATTCAAGATCTTCTTTTATCATTACTTCCGTGCCAGCTTTTACAATGGCATCTCCGGCTAAAAGATCTTGAATTGTTTCCATGCTAAACTGGTTTTTGCTCCTTCTTTTGTAGATGGCAGCACCAGCTGGAGCAGCGGTTCTTTTGACTTGCAGCTTTGGTGGTCTTTTTGAAACCGCTGCTTTGGAATAGTCAGGCTTTTGTGGAACTCTTGGATCTTTCTTTCTAAGTTCCTCTAATCTTTTATAGGTTGCCCTGACTCTATCTTCTCCCCACTTTGTCACAGAGTTCTTTGACCCATAATCAGCTATAATCAGCTCCTCTTTCATTCTCCTCAGCTCTAACATCTTCTCAGCTTCAAATTGTTGGAATTTTTCAGGAGGAGTCTGCTTGACCTTATTTTTTATCATGTCTTGAATCCTGGCTGCTTTTTTTCAAGCTCAGGAATGGTCCAGTTCTTGTACATGTGTTTCTCCCCCTTATATTTCTTGTAGGTCATGATGTTTTCAATGTAGTCTTTTCTTAAGGACTCATCTGCCCTTTCTGAAATTTGCTGACATACATTTTTAGCAAAACGTTCCATAGCATTGACCTGTGAGAGTAAGAACTGATAGTTTTGTTGAAATTCTCTATCAGATTTCCCTTTTCTATTTTTGATTGCAATATCCTCTGCTTGTTTGGCTTTGAGCTTCAAGTATTCTTCAATGTTGTTAGGCCTGGGATAATTTGCAATTGATGGCAAACTCCTTTTGGCTGGGTCATCTTCATAATAAAATGATTTGATTTCTTCTCTGACTGCAATGAGTTCCAGAGGGAATGAGACACCAGCAGGAGGTAGTGGTTTTACAATTTGAGCTGAAGAGAAAGGTATGGGTTTAGGAATAGTGACAAGAGATAAGGATTTTGAAGATGTTGGTGATGGAGGTGTGTCATCATCTTTTAAAATTAGCCTTCTCCTTTTTGGTTTAGGAGAGACTGATGATGTTTTGAATGGAACAGTGGTTGTAGATGTAGTGGCAGTGGATTGTGACTGACTAACAGTTGTTGAAACAACTGGTGTTTCAACCACTGTTGTCATTACTACAGATGTTATAACATCTGCTGTCTTCTGCTGTATGTCAGCAGGTGTTGTTTTTGGTGGTGATGATGGTAAAGCAGTGGATGTTGTGTGTGTTGAAGTGGTGTGTGTTGATGGAACAACTGTTTGGCAAGCAGTGGTTTTTGTAACTCATGTTGCATCAGCTGTTTTGTATGGTGGTTTGTGAGCAGACTTTGAACGTCTGGTTGGAATGGATTTGGGTTGCCTTACTTTTCTAGTAGACCTCTTCTTTTCCTCAACAGGATTTTCACGATCCCTTGACCCAGAAGTACCCTGATCTGGATGATCCATTCTGTCCACCCTGGCTTTCCTTTTGGCCTCTCTATCTCTTTTCACACTTGCAGCTGCTTCTGCTAGTGCATTTATTGTCACATCAATTTTCTTACTACCATCTGGCAGAGGGATCTGTTTGGTCATGTTTGAATTTTCTGGTTCAAGATAAAGACCATCTTCTATACCCTTCTGTTTCCACTCCTTCATTTTCTCCCCCTTTTTGGCATTATCTTCTGGGAGTTGATAAATGTAGCATACTTGTGGAGGAGCAGTGCCAGTGGTGTGCAAGATCTGAGTTTTGAGAGCCTTTAAGTCAGCCTTAGTGTTCTTGAACCTTGACTCCATTGCATTTCTCAGCTGTTGTACATGTGTTTCATGTTGCTGATCTGCTAATTGTGCTTGTTGTTGGAGAAAAGATTGAAATAACATCCAGAGCTCTTTTGGAGCAGATGCCCTTTGTGGAGCAGGTGCTTGAGATAGAACAGCAGTTGATTGTACCTTCTGAACTTGTAACACCTGTTGTAGCATATCTTTGAGTTCTGCAACAGAGTTATCAAGTTTTTCAATGCGATCCGTCAATTTCTGGTACTTTAAACCATCACCCAAGTTAATGGGATCATCTGATTTCCCACTAGCAGTGGTTTTATCAGTGGTAGATATAGGGAATATACTCCAAACATTAACCACTGATGCCCCTTTTTCTTGGTACTGGGGTCTTCTTCCTTCAACACTTGACAACCTTTTGATGTTGCCAGTAGGATACAGAAATCCACTGGTGGTTGGCAGAGGTGCTATAAAAGGAATTGCCTACAAGGAAGTCTTATTAATGTAACCACTGTCCAAGTATAACCCAGTGGGTGTAACACTTGTAGTGGCTGCTTCACTTGGATTACCACCAAGAGTTACTTGTAACTCAAGGGGTGTAACCTCCTCAGGTTGTGTTGGTGGGTTAGCAAAGATTGATACATCAGACCCAGGCAGTTGTTGAGGTATATTCTCATTTGTAGGTGATTGAGAAGGACTGGATAATGCCTGGTTCAAATCAATTGCATCCAACAGTGGTTTTATTGGTGAGGGAATTGTGGATGTGAAGGATGGTGTAGAAAGTGGAGTTGCCCCGGGTATTGAGCTGTGGTTGATAGAAACAAGTGTTTCTAGAGCATCATGATGTGGAGACCCTATTTGTACAACCTGTTCTTTTTGTGAAGAAGCAGGAGGAGTTGTGGTTATGGGTTGAGATATTTGTACCAACTGCTGTGAGGAAGTAGCAACAGTGGTTTCTTGTGACATTTGTGTTGTCACAGGCAAGAGCTCTGGTATCTCATCCTCCAGAGTTTCCGTTTTGATGGGTTTTGTGGGTTTTTGAGTTTTTCTTTTTGGCTTTTTGGAGATAGTAGGTGTGGGTTTCAAAACAGTTGTGCTGCTGCTTTGATCACCTTGAGCAGTGGGCTCAGCAGCAGATACCTGATGAGCAGTTGTAACTGCTAAAATCTGCTCAGGCACCTCTACTTGTGTTTTGCAAGGTGCTAACATTCTTGAAAAAGTTTCAGTTGTTAGACTGTTTATTTGAATTGAATCACCTTGGTTTATTAAAGCTAAATCATCCTTACTGAATTTCTTTGTAAAATAGTAACTCAAAAACCTTGGAAACAGTAAGAATGATTTTGTTACAACATTATTAACCAAATCTTTAAAAATTTCCCGAGAATAGTTAAAATTTTCGCCTTGAAGAATTGCATATCCCAGACTTTGAATCTTTAAAGGAATTTCATTAAAAGAAGTGGTTTTGTTTGAAACACATAATAGGAGGGTATGAAATAAAAATCTGGTTGCAGAAGGAAAATAACCTTTTTCTAAGGTAATTTTCTTCGTCATTGTGGCTTCATACCCTCTCTCAATGAAGTCAGTTTGTAACTCGTTTTTAGTGAAAGAAATTTTACCTTCCTGATCACCGAGTTGAAAGACCTCTGAAATGGATTGTGGCGTGATTTGGACAGCTTTACCCTTTATTGAAGAGTTTATGGTGGTTGCAATGTCTCCTTGTTTTTCAAGGGTTGCATTTTTCCAGAGCTCCCTTTGGGTCGCCAAATAGATTGGTGCATCGGCAGTAAACAAAGTTTTGTACTTTGATTTTGCCATGAGATCAATGGTGGAATCGAAAATATTGGTGGTTCCTGGTTTTGTGAGAAGACCCAGGAGATTGTGAGATGGTTTATGTGGAATCTCAGTGGAGATTGCCTTTTGAGAGGCTGTTTTCGATGATGATTTGGATGAGGGTTTTGAAGATTTCTTCGATTTTGTCATTTTGAGGATGATTGATCGAAGAAATTTGGGAAGAAATGAGATGAAAAACTACTTTGAGAAGAGAATTTTTAAGAATTCAATTCGACAGTAAAACCCTGTTTTGATGGTGAGTGGGGGATTTTATAGGGAAGAAAGTGAATGCTGAGGTGGCAGCCGTTACAAAAGGTCTGACCAATATGCACTGTCCACGTGACAACCCCTGTTGAAAGTGAAGGACAGTACTTTTGTGAAAGTGACTGATGAAGGCAGTGGTATGAAAGCAGTGGATGATTTTTACTATCAGTGGATAGCATATCAGTGGATAAGACACTGCTTTTGAACAACAGAGTTTATCAAAATAATGAGAGAGCAGGGGTTGACTTTCAGCAGTGGACAGAATGCTGAAGTAGAGCAGACTTTTGAACAATCAGTGGTTAATGGCAGACTTTTAAGGATTTTAATGAAAAATTTTCATTTTTAGCTATTTTTAAGGATGGAGTTTTGATTTTCTGAAAACATTTTGTTGCTTTTATTCATAGAAAAACAAGATGTTGCTTGTTATTCCATGTTCAGCATCCCAATTCTAGAGACCAAGCTTTCAAAAGTGGTTGTATCAAGTGCCTTTGTGAGCACATCAGCTAGCTGATCTTTAGTTGGGACATGATGCAGAGAAATCAAACCTTTTTCATAGCAATCCCTCACAAAGTGATGTCTGATGTCGATGTGTTTGGTGGTTGAATGGGAAACTGGATTTTTGATGATATTTTCTGCTGCCTGACTGTCCAACATGAGTGGTGTCTTTAAGGCAGTTATACCAAAATCCAGCAACTGATTTTGAAGCCACAGGAGTTGGGCTGTACAGCTTGCAGCAGCAATGTATTCAGCTTCAGCAGTGGATGTTGAAACAGCTGCTTGCTTTTTGCTTCGCCATGAAACTAAGCAATCACCTAGAAACTGGCACCCTCCTGATGTGGACTTCCTTGTGGTGTGACATCCAGCAAAGTCACTGTCTGAGAAACCTGAAAGCTTGATGTTCCCATTAGCTGGATACCAGATACCAAGTGTGGGAGCACCTTTTATGTATCTGAAGATCCTTTTTACAGCAATGAGATTTGATTTTCTGGGAGCTGATTGACTTCTTGCACAGACACATGTTGCAAACATGATGTCTGGTCTAGATGCAGTTAGGTACAATAAAGACCCAATCATGCTTCTATAAAGTGTTTGGTCAATCAGCTCATCCTTTTCATCAGACATGACCAGCTTATTTGTTGCCATGGGTGTGCTGCATGGTTTACAATCATTCATATCAAATTTGATTAAAAGTTCTTTAGCATATTTGCTTTGATGAATGAAAGTTCCATTTTGTAGTTGCTGTACTTGGAGACCAAGAAAGCATTGCAGCTCACCCATTGCACTCATTTCAAACTCAGCTGTCATGAGTTCTCTAAACTCTTCACACATTGAATTACATGTGCTTCCAAAAATAATGTCATCCACATAAATCTGGACAATCATTAAATCCTTCCCTCTCCATTTTAAAAACAGTGTTTTATCAATGGTACCTCTTTTGAAACCATTTGAGAGTAGGAAGTTGGAAAGAGTTTCATACCAGGCCCTTGGTGCTTGTTTCAAGCCATACAAGGCTTTGTTTAGCCTGTAGACATGATCTGGATAAAATGGGTCCTCAAAACCTGGAGGTTGACAAACATACACCTCTTCTTGAATTGTACCATAGAGGAAAGCACTTTTGATATCCATTTGAAACACCTTCATATTGTGGTTGACAGCAAAGGCCAGGAACAGTCTAATAGCTTCCAATCTTGCAACCGTGGCAAATGTTTCATCATAATCAATCCCCTCTTCCTGTCTGTAACCTTGAACCACAAGCCTGGCTTTATTCTTGACAACAATACCCCTTTCATCAGTTTTGTTCTTGAAGACCCACTTTGTGCCAATGGGACTAACCTCTTCTGGCAGTGGTACAAGTTCCCATACTTGTTGTCTTTTAAACTGTTGGAGCTCCTCTTGCATGGCTTCTACCCAACTGTTGTCTTTCAGTGCCTCTTGGTACTTGACTGGCTGATGGAGTGATAGAAAACCAGCAAAAAGACAAATGTTTTGGGTTTGGCTTCTTGTGAGCACCCCTTCATTTATGTTGCCAATGATTTGATCAGGTGGATGAGATCTCAAGAAGATTAAGTCTCCTTGGTATGGTATGATGGCATTGGTTGGTGAAGGCTGCAAATGTGTATCATCTGAGCTAACCACTGCTGGGGACTTTGATGATCCAGCAGTGGCTTCAAAAGGTGGTGGTATAGGTGGTAATGAAGTGGACACCTGCTGACTTTTATCCACTGTTTGAGGACTTTTGTCAGCATTGTATGAGGATGTGGAAGCAATGGTTGATGGGCTACTTTGGTCAACAACTGTTGAGGTGGCAGTGGTTGAGCTTTGACAACTGTTTTGAACAGCTGGTGCTTTTCCCTTTGTGGCAGACCTTTGAGGGATGATGATTTCATACCCATAGTCTGGTGTTGTATCCTCTGATGGACCTACACTGTTAGTCTTGACAGCAGTATTTTCAAAAGTGAATTTTTCAAGATCAAACAGATCTGCAGGGTTTGCTGGGATTTTCATTGAAGAGAGTTCATTGAACTTAACATTCAAAGTCTCCTCCACTGCCTTGGTCCATGTGTTGAACACTTTGTAGGCCTTGGCAGTGGATGAGTATCCCAGATGATAACCACAATCAATTTTGGCTGCAAATTTTGAAATGGAATCTTTTAAGTTCAAAAATAAAACATGGGCAGCCAAACACTTTGAAATATGAGATCAGTGGTTTAATTTTATACAGAATTTCATAGGCAGTCTTTTTGTGCCTAGGGTTTATTAAAACTCTGTTCTGAACATAGCAAGCAGTGTTTACTGCTTCTGCCCAGAAAGTTAATGGCAAACCTGAATCTGCAAGCATGGTTCTGGCAGCCTCAATCAGAGTTCTGTTTTTCCTTTCCACTACCCCATTCTGCTCTGGTGTTCTTGGGATGCTGTACTGCTTTACAATCCCTTTCTTCACACAGAAGGCATCCAACTCCCTATTTTTGAATTCTGTGCCATTGTCACTCCTGAAGCTTTTCACTGGAAGGTCAAATTGCTTTTCAACCTGTGTTACAAAGTCTTGCAAAATGCCTGCAGTTTCATCTTTTGAGTGCAAAAAGAAAGTCCATGTGAACCTAGAAAAGTCATCAACAATAACCAAACAATATTTTTTCTTTTTGAGGCTCATGACTTGAACTGGGCCAAACAAATCCATGTGTAGCATTTGCAAACACTGGGTTGTTTTGGACTCTTCAATGGACTTGTAAGAACTTTTATGCTGTTTTCCTTTTAAACAGGAAATGCAATGTTCAGGACATGAAAACAATTTTTGTGGTAGGCCTCTCACCAAACCATTTTTTGAAATTTCTGTGATTGTCTTAAGATTTGTGTGTCCCAGCCTTCTGTGCCAAAGTTCTGTCTCTTTGTTAGAGGCAGCTGAGAACAGACAGGCATCAGCTCTGGGACACTCTTTTGACATGTTAACAACATAAACATTGCCACTTCTTTGAGCAACAAGTTTAGTTTGACCAGTTTTGATTATTGCTTCAATCTTTTTGACCATTTCTGGTCCAACAATCCTACAACAATCTTTTGTGAAGAATGACCCAAAACCCTTGTCACTCATTTGGGACACACTCAGAAGGTTGAATTTTAGATTGTCTATTAGATTGACATTTTCAAATTTTACTTTTCCAGACTCCACTGTTCCCGACCCCAAAACTTTTCCTTTACTATTATTCCCAAAGGATATATCACCCCCACCATGGATTTTAAAGTCTTTGAGGAGGGCTTTACATCCTGTCATGTGCCTGGAGCCTCCACTATCTACATACCAAAGGCTATCAAAGCATGCCGAAGCTCCCTGCACATGAAGTAAAAGGACTAGTTCATTAAGGTCTCCAAAGCCAACAAGGCTTTGGATGGGGTCTCAACAGTGTCTGGGATGGAGACAGAATGATGGACAGTTGTTAGGTCAGGGGATTGAACTATTTTAGGACAGTTCTTCTTTAACCACTGTTGTGGGTCCTGACCAATCATCTGCTGGTAACCAAAAGGATGCTTGTTCACTTTGGGTTTAGAGGGCCTTTTATAGGCCTCATAAACGTGTGGAATCCTTTGATAAGACTGTTTTTCTCTGCCTTTTCTGAACTGATTGGCAGGGGGTGCATCAGTAACCTGAACATCTCTTTTGACAGGTGTTTGGTTCAGCTGTTTTGTAACAGCTGTTTGAACTGGCACAAACAGTGGTTGTTTCTTGGTGAACTTGACAGATGATGTGGATGATGATGATGGACTCAAGGATGTTTTAGCTATGCACTCATTCTTTTTCACATCAAAGTTTTTGAGGTACACACATGCTTGAGTTTTGTGTTTTGTTTTACCACAGACAATGCAGCTTTCTGCTGAAACAATGACACTTGTCTTGTTTAAATCATAAGCTTTCAAGTGGAAACAGTCTTTTGTTAGATGATTCCTTTTTTCACAGAATTCACAAAACAAGTTGTCAATTTTTTCTCTCTTCTTTCTCTTTTCAGACTCCTTTGCAGCAGAGGTTTTAACCACTGCTGGGATGTCCTTGAGAGGTATGACTTTAGCTTTTGGAGCTTTAACACCATCAGTTGATGTAAAGTCCATTGGCTTGAAATTTTCAAGAATATCACACTCGTCAGACCAGGTAGGTTTAAACTGATATTTTTCAAGTTCTTCAAAAGTTGAGGAACTCCTTGTTCTGCCAAGTGTGATTTTGTTACCAAGTTTGTCAGTGATTTTCACTTCTTGGCCATTCTTGTTTGTGGGGATGAACTCAGTGGTTACATCAGTGTTTTGAACAGATTTTTCACAAGCAATGTGTTCATCATCATATTTTCTATACCCAACCCCAAATTTCACATTACTTTCAATCTGTTTAGCAAGCATCACCTCATATCCTCTGCAGGATTCCACCCATCTTTCACAAGTAATCTGGGTGGATTCCAACTCCTTTTTGCAGCTTTGGTATTTTTCTACCATAGTTTGAAGTTGGGTTTTGGTGATGCTTTGCTCTTCTTTTAGACAGCTGATTTCTTTTTCCTTTTGAGACAATTTGTTTTTAAGTTCTTTTAAAGACCTTTCAAATTTGACCTCATCAGACAAGATTTTATCCCGAAGGTTTTCATTCACCTCTTTGATGTTAGCAAAAGCAATTATGCAATTGTCAGAACACAGTTTTTCAAGAACTTGAGGAGATACCTTGGCAGCTGCCATCATTGCACAATCACATTGATGATCTTCATCATCATCAGCTTTTACCTTCTTTTCACCACCCTTTTCTTCTTTCTCTTCTTCTTTGTCCTCTATGGACCATGGATCTGTCATTGGTTCAATCAGGGTACCTGAACTTTCTCCCAACAGTATTTCATCAGCCACTGTAGTAACCACTGCTTCAATCACCTCTTCCACTGTTTCAAGGCACTGCTGTTCCTCCTCAGCTTCAACCCCCTCCTGTATTGACTCTAGTGCCATCAAACAAAACTCATCATGTGAAGAATCATTAGAAGCATAGAGTGCAAAATTTTCATCACAAAGATCATCAGGCATACTGCTCCAGTCAACAAACCCTTGAGTGAAAAAACTTTGTTGATCTGGTTGTGCTGCTGCTGGAGCAGTGGTTTGAGGTGCAACAGGTTGCACTTGTACCTGTGGAGCAGGGGTTTGAACATATTGGATTTGTGGAACAGTAGTTTGGACATAATGTACTGGCACAGGGGCAGCAGCATAGTGAGCAGTGTTCACTTGAGCTGCTGGGGCATATTGGGCATAGTGCACAGTGTTTTGGTTTTGAGGTCGAGGATTTGAGCTAGGATGAGTAAATATGGGACCAGTGGTTTGACTCCTACATTCCCTAGCGAAATGTCCCAACCTATTACACTTGTAACACTTGATTTTCGATTTATCCAACCCAACCCTTAGATTCCCATGCAAACCGGGGAATTTTCTCCCTGTTCTTTTTTAGAACTTGCTAGTTCTAACACTTAGCAAAGCCAGTTGGTGCAGGATGTCCATTTCTTCTAAATCAGTGGGATCAAAATGTTGTAAATCATTGAGTTCAAAACTTAAATTGTCTGACATCTGGTTTTCGTTAGCAATGAATGCATAACTTGCAGAGTGAGGATCAGGGTTGTTAAAATTTGCACCAGCAGTTATGTCAATGAAGTGATCATAACCCTGATCCTTACCACTGCTCCCAGATTCTTCTTGACCCAGAAGAGCAGTATTACCGAAAGTGTAATCATCGGTAACTTTTCCTGACTCTTGTAACCTCCTTTTCTGGTTCAACTCCATTTCAAAGGTCAGGAGTCGACCATGGAGTTGGGTCAAGGTCAGATCCTTGAATTCAGATGAATTTCGGGTGACAAAAGCTATAGTGTCCCATTTTTCAGGCAGTGACCTGAGGAACCTGCTATTTTGAGTTGAGTTTGTAAAAGTGGTGTTAACAAGCCTCAGTTCACTGATGAGACAACTAAAACGCTCAAATTGTTGCGTTAGTGATTCACCTTTAATGTAGCAAAATGTTTCATACTGTTGGTTCAGGATTTCCCTATTGCTTTCTATGACTTCTTCAGTTCCACCAAACTGTTCCTTAAGTGCGTCCCATAACTCTTTTGCACTGTTACAGTGTAACAGTCCAGCATATATCTCATTGGGCAGCGCTGATGCTATGATGCTAAAAGCTTTAGCATCTAGTTCGATCTTTTGAAAGTCGGTTTCGGTATAATTTTCAATTGGTTTTGGAACGAACTTTTTATCATCTTCAGCGCTTGGCACTGAAGGAACATGGGGACCATAAATGACAGACCTCCAACAACCTGTGCTTTGTTGAGCGAGGATGTGACCCATCCTCCTCTGCCAGATGTTGTACTCATTTCTTTTTAGCATAGGTGGTTTAAAAAGCGAGCCGATGTTGTTTTTATCATCCTGAGATTGTGACGTCATTCTTGTTGTTTTACAGACACTGAGAAATCAACTTTAATGGTGATTAATCCTTGCTCTGTTTTTCAACGGATGAACAAACGATCAGTATCAACTGTTATGAGCTGAACTATTTACGTCAAAATGATTGTTAAATCAAATTTGACTGTCCAAGCTCTGATACCAATTGTTGGATCTGAGTTTCTTTTTTATTGTATTTTTGTTTGAAATTAAGATGGAAATGAAAGAGTTGTGCAGCGGAATTAAGATGAAAACAAACTTTGCATACAATCAAACAGGAGTAATACTTTTAATCAAACATCTTTACACAATGAACCGAATGATTGAATTTGTTTCAACAACGATTACAATGATTGATGTAAGAATGCATACTCCCCCTCAGCCAGAGCTCAGTAGTTTGTTCGTGCAAAGAAGACGATGTGGTGAAAGAGCTAATAGAACAGTACAAAGTACTGAACTATTTATAGGCACTTGCAAACCACTGAGCATCTTAGCTGACGTCACCATGAAAGTGACATCTAACCTCCTAACAAACTCTAACCTCTGATCTATACAAACACTGATGTAGTAACTACTGCTATTACAATCTATTACATGAAAGATACTTAAACAGCTGCTGCATCCTTCCACTGCTGTGAATCCAGCAGTGCTTGTTCAGATCAGCAGTACTTGACTCAAAGCAGAAGATTGAGTCAGCAGAGCTTTGGTCTTCCATCAGTCTTTTAACATTTGGCAGTAGATGCAAGGCAGCAGTTGTGGATCAGCACTTGGTAAGATCAGTAGATAGGAGGTCAGCAGATACAAAGCCACTTTCAAGGGGAAAGATTTGCATTAACTATCTGTAAACGTCTGCTTATTCTGGATCCACTGCTCTGATCCAGTTTTGGCTTTAATTATCTGTTCCTCTGATAGGGTTCAATCCCAACATTTGCTATGTTTTGGTGGAGTGTTTATTGGGTAAGCAGGTACATTCGAGGCTTAAAGTACTAAGCATTAGTACTCTTAAAGCCGGGACTGGAAAAACGAAGAAAGAAACCTGTTTTTCGAATTTGCAGACTGTCCACACGGGGTCGTGTCCAGCCAACACGCCCCCGTGCCCATTCCCCTGAACCTGCTGTTTGTTTAGATTCTGCAGACCTTGACAGACACGGGGTCGTGTCCAGACAACACGCCCCCGTGTTCACCTTCTGTAAGTTCTCGTTACTGGCACCTGAACACGGGGTCGTGTCCAGGTTGCCAGTAACACAAAAATTTTTCTTTTTACACCATTTTACACATCTAATCAACCTAAAAATTTATTTTTGGGACACATTGAGGACAATGTGTAATTTAAGTGTGGGGGGGATGCTAAAACCTTGAAATTTTGCAAGTCCTAATAACAAGCCTTACACAAAACTCTATTGGAACCGCTAAACACCCCAAATCTTTTCAAAAATTTTCATTTTTTTTACTTGTCTAAAGTTTAAGTTAGGAATCATAAGATTAATAAGGTTATATTTTTACAAATTTACAACCAAGAGCGTCGTGATAACAAGAACCAACATAAGAAAATTATGAAACGGCATGACAAGCTTAATTAAAATTTGATTATATATACTTGATCACATAAAAACCCATTCCCACAAAAGTGAGTTTTGAGCCTTTATCGAGCATACAAATTTACATCTTTAGACTAAATGCTCATTTTTCGTTTCTTGTGTGAATAGCCGCTTGGTTCTTACGACTCTAGAACTTGCCATGACGATACATTCCCGGTCCTTATCAACTTAAACCTGAGTAAGTAAATGATAGAGGCATTAGGACTGTTTTTTTTTCTTCTACACCATTATTTTTCTTTTTTTTTACCACCTACCCAAAATCCCCCTAGTTAGCCCCTTTGAGCCTAAACCTTTTCATTTCATAACCCAAACCAAACACCCCTTTTACCCACCAAAACCTTTTTCATTTTTAACCCTTTGTTTTAGTAACAAGTTCGGTTTTTCGTATGATCGGCTGAAAAAAAAATAATAATGTATTGATGATGAAGCAAAAGAAAATAAACAAACAAGTTCATCAAAAATAACTTTGTTTGAATAATAGCTTCATCAAAATAAAAAGTTACAAAAATAGAAAGTCCTACGAAAACCGACACTTGTTACGCTTTTTCACCCTTTTTCTACTAACCACTAACCCAACCACCTACCTTTAACCCAAGCCTAACCCTTCACCCGCAAAGTCCTCTTGATATTTACAAAGGTATAAAAGTTAAAAAGGAGGAGGATTGATTGCTTGGCAAGCCTATGGTAGGAGTAAGTTCCATGCCGCTCCCGAGTGATTCACTAAAAATACACCTTCGGCCGAGTGTGAGTGATTTCTCCCGTGAGGTATGTGAACTTGTATATAAATGGAATTTTAAAAAGGCATGTTATGCCCAAATAAGTAATTTCTCCTATGAAACGTTCTAAACAAATCATAATGAATAGGATTGTAAATAGATAAAATAAAACCCAAAAAGATCTTGGATTCCCAACACTCTATGACAAGCCCAAACCTTCTCTTCTACCCATTCCATTTGGGAGTGTAAGCCACATATTAAAGAGTTTTGCTTGAGGACAAGCAAAAGTTCAAGTGTGGGGGTATTTGATGTGTGTAAAATGCAACATATAAATTACATCAAATGAGGCATAAAACTAACCCTTTTTAAGTACTAATGTTGGAAAAAGAGTGTTTTTGTCTTCCTTTTGTATTTTCAGGATTAAATGAGCTCAAATTCACAAAAGAAGCAAAAAGACAGCTAAATCTAACATAAATACAAGAAAAGGAACATAAGTGGACTGCCCGACCCTTCAGCGGCATCTTCCCAAGCAAAATAGAGAAGGCAGAAGACTGAACACGCCTCGTGCTCAGCCAGCACGGGGCCGTGCCCAAGAAGCAGCAGAAAAGACAAACCTATAGAAGCTTCTATTGCCCACCACGGGCCGTGTCCAGTGAACACGGGGGCATGGCGAAAGTACAGCAGGCGCATTAATTGTAATTGCGAATTACAATTAATGAAGAGAGAGAGTGTCAGACAAGCACGGGGGCGTGTCCAGCGGACACGGGGCCGTGCCCAGCCTTCTGTTCAGCCTATAAATAGGAGTGCTTGGTTTCATTTCAACTCATCCCTTGGCACACCACCTCTCTCACACTTCACCCACCACCCACCACCACCATAACACCATCATCCACCACCATCATCCATTGTCCATCATAGAGTGTGTGAGTCATCTCGGGATCCAAGATTGATCGTAAGAGTTCTTGACAATCAAGGCCATGTTTGCCTAAGTCTCTTACATCACTTGGTGAAGACAAAGTGTCTAGTATAATACTTTTTATTTCTAATCTTTTGCACTTTTTATTTGGTTTTGTATTAATGACTTTAATAACTAGTTACTTATGTTGAAGGTGATCTTTCCTTATCGTTTGTCCGTGGTGTCTTGGCATTATTTTACTGTCTATATAAAATAAAAGATTTTCACCATTCATGTCTCCACGGTCTATATGGAGGTATGTTGGCTACCTGGTCGGGGGTTAAGGGAACGGTTTGGTAAAGGTCTTGCCATTCTTCAGCGTTTAGAGGTCCTGCAATGGACCTGGGTCAAATTTAGTAGGACCTCCTTCAATGCTTCACGGTATTGGATGGCGGGGGTCCAAACTCTTTGATCCCCTCATAAGTTAACTACTATTAATACTATAACCCGGCTATTTAGGACTGTATCCCTGCTGACTCAGACTACTTAGCCGAGGGTAACGTCACCGCCAAAAGCGGGGCCTACCATAATTTGCATTAATAACTTAATTAATTATCTTCCAATAATCCACCCTTTTAGGATTGTATCCTTGCTGACTCAAACTACTGGGGTGAGGGTCACGTCACCTTCAAAAGAGGGGCCTACTACAATAACTAAGATAATCTCTTAATTATGTGCAAAAGTGCGGAAATAATCAAAGGTTATACTAGATACGAGTCGGAACCAAGTGATTCATCTTGTCTATCTGTTTTTTCTTTTATTTTACTTTTCAGCATTTTAGTTAGTTTTTATTTTTCTTCGTTTAAAAACATTTTTCTAAACTTTTTATTTTGATTAGACGTTGAGGATAAACCGGTACTAAAAGCTCTTGTGTCCTTGGACGACCTCGGTATCTTGCCAACACTATACTACGCTCACGATGGGTGCACTTGCCCATATGTGTGTTTAGTGTTAGTAAAATATTGTGTTTTATAAATTTAAAACTTGGCTAAAATAAGTGTTAAAGGGGCTTAAAATATACACCTAATATATATAACACTTCACACGCATCAATTATATATAATAGATTAGATCTAAAGATGAAAGCTAACTACCGAAAGAAGAACATCGGTCTCAGCTCCTTGACTATCCGTGAATGTCACAAACGCGATTTCAGACCGCTCATTATGACTGCAAGGACAGAATTACAATGGTGTTAAGTGTTAAACCATAACAAAAAGAAAATCCTAAAAGATAAAACTCATTATTACTCATTTAGTACACTAACCTTTGAGTCTCAACATAAACAATATTTCCGCAGAAAATAAACTGGCCCGTATGGTCATAATCGAGGGCAGGAACCTCGCCGTCAACAACTATCTTACTTATTAATCTTCTTGTACTAAAACTGAATATCTGAGATAGGAAATACATGATCAGACTATTATTTTAAAATATTATTACCATCATTTACTTTCTTAATTAGTTAATTAGTTTCGTAGTCTAATTACAACTTACAATAACTTGGAACACACGTTACTATTAATTAGTTAATTATTACCATCTTATTAATCTTGGATCCATTTCTTTCTTAGACTTCTTTGCAGATGGTTCTTTTACTTTCACTGACTTCTTTCTGCACCAAAATCCACATAAACATAAATAAAAAATAATATTAATAATAACTATAAAACTAATTACCTCTCTACATGATTTTTAGCAATAGATTCTTTGGGTGTTTCCACACAAATTGTCTCTGTAACAACATAATCCAATGTTATTAAAAAATTAAATTAAAGTGCTCAATTAAACAACATACAGATTGTCCAAAAAACAAAAAAAATATCCCCCGCAAGTGTCCGCCGTCGTCGTTGAATCTGTAAAGAAAAATCAAGTATGCATTTGACTAACAATCAAGAAACAAAGATGTTAGTGCATTCATCTGTCAACTACGTCTTAAGTCGTGTCTCAGTTAGTTGCGAAGATTGGTCAAACATGATGTCATTATGACATCATCCAAGTGATTGTACAATTTCAGATCTTATATAGAATCACAGTTTATATTACATCTTGTGTGTTTCGGTCTCGATCATTCACGGATTCCGCACGTCGAACTTTCGTTACGCAATCGTATGGTGTCAAACCGGTCCTAACAAGTGGTATCAGAGCAGGAGCTCGATTGTGTTGATCAAACAACAAGATTCGTATCAGATTACAACGTTTTCAGATCTAAATTGCATCATTTCTTCTTCATCTACTCATTCTTTCACGTTTTCTATGGATTTTCGTCAAATTGATTGGGATTTTATGGTCCGAATCGGCTGAATTTTTAGTATATTGTGCGAAAACAGTTGATCTACAATCCTACCAAATTTCAGTTTCAATCTCCGAGTCGTTTAGGAGAAATTCGATTTTTTGTGTCCGATTTCGTTGGATCAGCATGATTTCGCTTGAAAGATAACATTTGACAGATTTCGCTTGAAAGTTAACATTTGACAGATTTCGCTTGAAAATATGACATGATTTCGCTTGAAAGTGGCTGTTGGTTTGTGATTTCGCTTGAAACATCATAGACTTGATTTCGCTTGAAACAGCATATACTTGATTTCGCTTGAAAACAGCATAGATCAGATTTAACTTGAAACAACATATACTTGATTTCGCTTGAAAACAACATAGATCAGATTTCGCTTGAAATAGCATATACTTGATTTTGCTTGAAACTGCATGAATCTTGATTTCGCTTGAACATCATCTTGGGATTTCGCTTGAAGTTATATCAGTTGATTTCGCTTCAACTGATCAACTAGTGATTTCGCTTCAAACTGGTCAACTTGGGATTTCACTTGAAAGAGGATTTTCGTGTCAAGATCATTTCACATCAACTGAGTATCAGTCTGTTTCAGGATATTTGATATTGTGTATACTGATTGTGTTTGTTTGTTTGTCCAGGTGATTCAAGATGGCTAAAATGTTTGATGAACAGGAAAACGAGAATCTTTTGGATTTCTGATTCTTGGTTTGATAAGAAGAACAGGAAGGATGTTTCGATTAAAAGATCCGAAAATTTCTTATGCATGAAACATGAATCTTTGGAACAGTTGGATAGACGTTTTGATGAATTGATTGATAAGATAAATAGATATGAGATAAAGTTTTCAAATGCTGAAAAAATTTCAAAATTTGCTGATGCATTACCTCTAGAATGGGATGAATTTTTGAGTGAACTAAAAAGGAATGAAAATTTCTCAGAGTTTTCATTTAGAGAATTCATCAATAAGCTTAGATTACATAAGTTTGATAAAGAAAAAAGAAAAGAAGAGTTGATGTATGAGATGAAGAAGGATTTAGAAAAGATAAATTTGGAAGTGATCATCGAAATGAGAAAAAGATTTTCTGTATGTCTTGCTGCAAAAAATGTCATGAAATATGATATTAAGAGAGGTTGTTTTATTGATGAATATGCAAACCCTCTTGATTTTGTTAAAATTTTTTGTGCATGAACATACAGGATGGAAACTTGATGAAAGGGGGAGCCTGAAGCTAATAAAGACTGAAGACTGAGAAGACTCGACACTTAAGACTCGTCAACATCTGAGGGGGAGTCTGTTAGTGCATTCATCTGTCAACTACGTCTTAAGTCGTGTCTCAGTTAGTTGCGAAGATTGGTCAAACATGATGTCATTATGACATCATCCAAGTGATTGTACAATTTCAGATCTTATATAGAATCACAGTTTATATTACATCTTGTGTGTTTCGGTCTCGATCGTTCACGGATTCCGCACGTCGAACTTTCGTTACGCAATCGTATGGTGTCAAACCGGTCCTAACAAAAGATCAGTCTCAATCATTGAACGATGAAGAAGGAGGAACAAATCGATGTAACAAATCTGAACAAAAAAGACCCTAATCTGAACTGATTTGTAAAAAAAAAAACACAATCTAAACACAAATAAACCCTAATCCTTCTTCATGAGCATCAATCGGATATAGATTTTACTCTCCAACCAATAATCAACCACTTAACTCACACACAAGTCATCCAATCATCCATAAATTGATACCAAACCAACATCTGTTACTAACAAATATGACAGTTACATGAATCCTCCTTTAAAGTGTATCTTTAAATTAAACAAAGATATATGCAATTAAAAAGATAATGTTCATTTAGATCTAGGAAAATGAAGATCGTATTATTGTAACATATAAGTTAAAGCGCACCTATATAAGTTCAATTCAAACACACTCAGCTCCTAAACCTAAATTGAAGGCACAAAGCTCTTTAAGTAAAGCCTGCCATTTTTGTTCATTTGCATTTTGACCTTAAGAAGTAAATAAATGTTGGACCACTTTTTATTCCATCAAAACATCAAAAACATAACAAACTATATGCCCACCCCTTACAACCCAACATCAAATCCTCTCCAAATAGGCATATCTTCACATTTTATCATTGCTCTGCTCGATCATAATTTTTTTTGCAACAATTATAATCTAAGAAAATAAAAAAAGTTACAAAAATTGTGTGCTCCATAAGTAATAAAATAAAGTTGTTGCATTTAAAAATGTGAAAAAATAGGATGAACATCTTACTTGGTCAATTTTCGACTTTGGACTTAAGGGAGACCACTAGGGGTGCAAACGAGCCGAGCCCGACCTTGACCAGGCTCGAGCTCGAGCTCGATTAACTTTATGTGAGCTCGGGCTCGAGCTCGGCTCGATTCGAGCTTTGTTTTCAAGGCTCGAGCTCGGCTCGTTTGTATTTTCTCAGGCTCGAGCTCGGCTCGGGCTCGGCTCGTTTATTATCTATTAATTAATATATTAAATAAAAATAATATAAATAATAGACTTTTTAGGCTCGTGAGCTCGATAAGTGAAGCTCGGGCTTGAGCTCGTTTACTAAATAAGCTTATTTTTAGGTTCGAGGTCGGCTTGTAAACAAGTTTGAATAAGCTCGGCTCGACTCGGCTCGTTTACACTAAGGCTCGATAAGGCTCGACGAGCCTAACGTGCTTCACATGCGAGGCTCGAGCTCGGGCTCGATAAACAGACGAGCTTTATTTTAGGCTCAAGCTCGCCTCGGGCTCGATAAGGCTCGGCTCGTTTCGAGCTTTTTCTCTAGCCGATCTCGAGTAGCTCGCGAGCCGCTCGACTCGTTTGCACCCCTAGGGACCACGATTCAAAATCATATGTCCAAGTCCTATACTCTTGATCGGTCATCATGAAGGTCTTTTGATGTTTGCTAGAATAAACAAAGAGTTTCAAATAACATGTCAAAGTAAAAGAAAAGTGTCAAATAATATGTCAAAAAAATCAAATAATATGATAATGCATGTGTGTTTATACATATCAGATAAGAACACCATCTTTAGAGGTAGGATGCAGACCTCAATATACTTGATAATGTCAACTATTTAAGAATGTCTTTATACAGGGGAGTGCTTGTCAATAGATTGGGTAGTTGACATAGTGGGAAATAGGTTAATAGATGGTTTAACAATGTCAAGTAACATTGATGGGAGGGGCTGGAACACGTAGTTTTAACATGGAACCACTATCCAAACATGGATTCTTTGGTTAAAAAATGTGTTTTGAGTTCCTTAAAACCATGAACAAACGCAAATGAGTATAAAACTTTTGTATATTAAATGATCAATACTCAAATCCAACAAAATTTAACGTTATATTCTTCTAAACCTAAACACATCGTTGTTATGCAAAAAAAAAAAAAAAAATCAATCTCCTTTAAAAAATAAAGACCTAAACATAAGTGTGGTAAGTGATAACTACAATTTAGAACTTAAAAAAAGTATACATATATAATTCCAAAAGGAAGAACTCCTAAACCTTGTTAAGTTACCCAAAAATTCATGCCCAAATGTATTGCTAAAACCCCCAAACGGAAAATTAGTTCTGAATGTGGACCCAATCTTAAGAAGGAAACCAACTGACAAATGGAAAAGAGCATCCAAATTGGAACTTAACCTTGAATGCAGACTCAAACCCATTAAGGATTAATCATTCAGCTTATTGTAAAACCACAAAACACGATTCATTAATATCTCCCAACATTACCTCCTGAAAATGTGGATGACCAGTAACATAGTATCCAAACGAAGCCAATGGTGTCAAGAAGCTGTTGATTTGAGGTCCAACTTAAGGAGCTGTGAAATAAACAAACAATTGCTTCAATAATTGTGCACCAAATGGGTTGAAGAAATGTAAATGAAGCTTCGCAAAAGCACAATTAACCAACCTAGATGAAACTGATGTCCGCAATGAAGCTTCGCAAAAGCACGATCTTCACAATCCGTAACATCCACCGGACAAATCGAGCAAGAAATTAAGAAACCAGCTTTAGTTCCTTCATCGAGACGATCTTCGTCCTTTAACCATTCTCTTTGTCCACCACTGATTCTATATTTGAACTGCTATTGGGGTGGAATATAACTATTAAAATTTTTAAACTGATGGGTTTACTTGACAAACAGAAACAGTATCAACTAATACAGAATTAAACTTAAAATCATCATATAAACATAGACAGCAGATAGGTGGTGAATATACCTCACCGATTGAGCTCCACTGATTCAATATTTGAACTGCCATTGGGGTGGAATATAACTATTAAACTTTTTAAACTGATGGGTTTACTTGACAAACAGAAACAATATCAAATGATACAGAATTAAACTTAAAATCATCATATAAACTGATGCGTTTTTTTTTTTGTTCAAAAAACTTGCAGGTTCTGTAGTGAAGTCGAACTCGGCAAATTTTTAAGCAGCATAGATATCATTCCATATGTTTTTAATATAGTTTGTAAACTGGCGGAAAAGAATTCACCTTACGTAATTCACCTCCTCGTTGATGACCAATATATAATCACATCAAACCTAATTAGAATAAAACAAAATTATAATCAAATTGTACGAAACGAACGTTAACAGTACCTGCAACGAAGGAGGACCTGAACATTGACTCCTTTGTCATGGCGACTGGACATTTTTTGTGATTCAAAGCTGATGACTCTTTCATCCCCACGTACTCATATGCTCCATGTTTCCTCCTTGTAAAAGAATAGCAAAAATGGCAAACATGGGATTTAACGTTGACTATTGGTGTATAAGAGCAGACTGTAAGGAACACGTGACGCACCAGTTTATAACTTCGTAACAATGAGACAAAGCTATCTTTCAATACAAAATACTCATAAGCTGTAGATTCGTTTAGGCGCTTCTATTTCATCCTGCAATACAAAACACACATAATATGGATTTTCAGCAGGTAGAAATCTACAGTGGTTTCAACCACTGTTTTAACCCAATAGTGGTTTAACTCACTGTTTTAACCCAACAACGGTTTCAAGCATTGTTTTTACCTGTTTTTACCCAACAGTGGTTTAAAGCACTGTTTTTACCCAACAGTGGTTTAACTCACTGTTTTAACCCAACAGTGATTTAACTCACTGTTTTTAACCCAACAGTGGTTTCAACAATTGAAGGCCAGTAGATAAGATCGAGCATCATGTTAAGACCCAATAGTGGTTGAACTCACTGTTTTAACCCACAGTGGTTTAACTCACTGTTTGACCCACGTACATAAAAATAAGCATCCAAATATCCTAATTTTTGCATTAAACCACTGGAATAAGAAATTAAGAGTAAAAATAAGTAGTTAACCTGATGGTAAAAGCAAAATCTCAAAGTGGCTTGACAACCTCATCAATGAAACATGTATGATCTTTCATCTTTCATCTCAAATTCTCAATATGCCTTCATCGTCTTAAAAATATTTAATTTATGCATAGTTTCAATGATGCACAAGTATCATACAAAGAAGACCTTTTTTCCATTTAGTCAAATAAATAAATTTCCAACTTAAAATCAAAAGAAAATCAAAAACCATACACTACAATTTTAACAATTACACCAAACTGTATTAACAAACAAAAACAACCAAACCACTCTACATGAATAATAAATTCCACATTAAAATACTACTAACTTTAACCAGAAAAAAAATCTATTTTCCAGAACAAAATAGTCAACAACTGTTGACTTAACATTACATAAATATAATTAACAATTATAACTACCACAATCTCGAACCTAAACTTACCAATTCAAATAGAGTTTCTGGTATGCCTCATTCACTTGTTCAATTGAGCTGAACGACTTGATCCCTAAAGCTGCAAATCAGACCGCACAGGATAAGGATAAGTTGAGGGAAATTGAAGCAGTAGGAGCTTAAATTAGGTTAAAATAGGTGCAAAAGTAAGTAAGAAAGAAAGAAGAAAGAAACCGTCGTAAACATATGTAACAACATTCATCATCATCATCATCGTTGTCGTTGTCTCCTGATTGATCCACTGATCAACCGAATTTAGAATCAAATCACATAATTGAACATACCTAGGTTACTGTTCATCTTCCCCAATTAGATTTAGGGTTTCAAACCTCGTACTCCCACTGAAATCCCCAACTAAAAATTTCAGTTTCGATTAAAAACTTACAGTATAAACTTAGTGGATTTGGCTCTTCCTCTGTTGAACTGATGAACAAACCCAGGTTACTGTTCATCTTCCCCAATTAGATGAAAGCGGCAAATGAATGTGGCATTTATTAATCACAGATGAATTAGAACAAACCCAGGATCTCGTTGAATCTGAGAAAGAGAAAGAGAACAATCACAGATGAATTAGAACAAACCCATCTAGTGAGAGAGAAAGAGAGCATCTGAGAGAGAGACAACAAAGATTAGGTTTTGAGGAGATTTATTAAGAGAGAGATTATATTAGGTTGTTTGAAATTTGAAATTGAAATTTAAAACACCCGCTTTTTTTTTAAATTCAAATTACCCCCTTTAATTATGTATAATATATTATTTAGATTAATATTATAGATTAGATATATATAAATCGGAATTATGACATCATCATTGACATATGGCATACCTTAGAAGTTGACACGTAGGCAGATTTACATCAGCTCATTTTCTCTTATTATAGATAGTATAGATGTATGTGATGTACATTTTTGTTTATAATAGTTGTTGTATAAGTAAAATTATATAATAATTATAATCGCAAAGAAATGTATTTTGAAATTACAATGTATATCTTTTAACAAACTAATGGGTATACTCGATACCCGACGGGTAATTACCTGAAAAATACCCGACGAGTATTGGGCTGGGTATGGGATATGATTTTACAACCAGGTATAAGTATGTGATTACCAATACCCGACCCAAACCAGATCCATTGTCATCCCTGAATATACATTAGGAATACAAGATATACACCAATAATAATAATAACAATCTAATAAACTATATTAATAATTA